>JALGBA010000658.1:0-132725 GCA_023970755.1 Azemiops feae | reverse complement strand
ACCCAACCAACAAAGTTTTATTTATCATGTTTACCACAAAAATATATTAATGTCTCTTACGTTTCAAAAATAATATCAGTCTTCAATAATTGAAACTGCCTATGTGGCTGAAGCAATGAGGAAAGGTTCTTGTAAAACATTATTTGAGGAATAATTCTTCCAATAATTCTTGCAGTTGATACTTTGGGACTACACATTTCTAAACATAACAAACAATGTATCGATACAAGTACAAATGAAATTAGTATAATTTTACTAATCACTAAGCTTGGTGGATTTGTAGCCCTTTAGCTTGGGTATAATAAGCAGCTACCTGATTTAACTTTTTGTAATTCTTTGGATTACATTTGGCTGAATATTAACAGGATCCAAATGATTTCATCCTTCTTCTTTAAGAACTGCATTTAAAACAACATTGACAGTGTTGTAGAGCAATGGTTGAAATGCTGGGTTACAATATCAAGCACAAAAGTCCAAATTTAACTCAGTGATGAAAATTGTGGACTTGCTTTGAATCAGTAATCATGTTTCTCATCTTTTATTACTGAAAGTATCTACACCAACCTTCTCCAGCCAAATTGGTATAACTTCCCAGAACTCCCATCTTGGCTAAAAATTCTTGGGAGTTGCAGGTCAATGTATCTAAAGGGCATCTTATTGAAAGAGACTGATATTGACAATGCATTCCAAGTCTTTGCCTCCTCATGGTCTTAATCCTGATTAACTAAATTGCCTTGTGCATGTATCATACAAAAAGAGAAACAAACTGTGGTTAAATGTTAGTTTATTAATCAAAACCTATAAACCTATACTTTATATGAGTTTTAAGAATTGATTCATAAAATATTAAAACAGCCCCCTATTTCAGTCATACTAAGAACACTGAAATGGTATCTGTACATTTACCATGTAAGGGAACAGCCTTTTCACTAGTTCACACAAGAGCCATAACAGACTGAGAGAGTTTTTTCTTAAGAATGTGGAACAAAAACTGGACTGTTAAGGGAAACAATCCAGAGACTGAGATTTCTGAAATCTTATCATAACCCCTTTCAATAAATCTTGTTGAAAGAATCTTGTATTCTATGTAAATGGGTCCATGAAAAAATTGACACAGATAAAACTAAAGAAAGATTCCTCCTAAAGAGGAAAAATAAAGTAACGCAAGTATGGGAAATAAGGATGTGCATCATGATGATTGGATTTAAATAATTGTGTCAGACATCATAACATAGTTGTGACTTGTGTGCAATATCATACTGCATCTGTTTTGATATCATTATGGCTTATTATGGATGCCACAGAAGAGGGGTTTCTCTTCAGACATCAAAGCTATATTGTAACAAACTGTAAAATGTACATCCAAACTGAACTACTCTGAATATATGCTTTAGTATAAAAGTGTAAAATTAATTATTTAAATTATATCCTAATGCAGTGATGGCGAACCTTTTAGAGACTGAGTGCCCAAACTGCAACCCAAAACCCACTTATGCATCGTTGAGTGCCGGGTGGGTGTGGCCCATTGGGTGGGCGTGGCTGCGGTGGTAACGGCAGACTGGGTGGGACTAAAAAGTTCAATCAATCAATTCCAACTTTGCAAGATCTTTTTTTTTCCCGCGAGAAGTTGAAATTGACTGATTGAACCTTTTTTTTTTTTGCACACGGTGGCGGAGGCCTAAAGCGAAAAGTTTTTATAAAACCCAGCTGAAGGCCTAGGACTGGGGCGACGGCGCGCGTGCCCACAGAGAGGGCTCTGAGTGCCGCCTCTGGCACCCGTGCCATAGGTTCGCCACCACTGTTCTAATGCATGCTAGAGTATAAAGTTGGGCATAAATTAAATAATTTTTAAAAAGAAAGAAATCTTAATTATTCCGTATTACATACTGTATCTACATTAAAACTAAGGTGCATATCAGCAATATGAACTAAAATAATGATTTACTTGAGGAAGATGCCCCAAATCCCCATTTTGACAAATTATTTTATCATCTTCTTAAAGCTGTAATAAATTTTGAAAACATAAGATTTTTCCCCAAGTAAACGAGAACCAGCACAGTAGGCGTATGCTAAATTATATTAAAATGAAACTGATATTTCACACCATTCCAGTTTTTAAATATTCCTAATCACTCTAGGGATTGGGGGGAAACTATCTGGCACTGAGTTCATTTTTCTTAATTAAAAGACTATTACACTGAAAGCCCTATTGATTGGTAAGCAGTCCAATCCAAAGAATGAAAATGAGGCTGAAACTGGAAGTTATGGGAGCCATGACAAGCAATGCCCCGAAGTGTCCTCAGCCTTCCTCCTCAATATCTATGATTTTGAAACATGTCATCCTGCTATAAACTTCCATGGTCACATAAGCAATAGACAATTTAATGGAGAGGATATTCAACATGATACTATGATGTACTTCCTGTAAGATTTTTTTCTGTTCTAAAGCAGCATATAAAAGGCAACAACATCACATGGGCTGGAGCAAGCATTTCTTAGGAGTTTCAGCTTCTTAGGAGCTTACCTCACAAGAAACAAATATTCTACATTATAAGAAGAACTAAAAGAGGAAAAAAAAGTAAAATATGTTTATAAGTAAATTGAAATGCACAAAGATTACTAAAAGAAAAAAAGGAAGAGTAGCATGTTGTATACAACATGTACAAAAAGAAAATGAATAAATTAAAATCAAATGCCCTTGTGATATCTGGGTGCCACATTGTCTTAAATTACATAAAATGGGTACCATGACATATATTAACAAACAACACACAAGTTGAATGAAAGAATTGATCTACAGTTATTATTTATTTACTGTATGGCAGTTTGGCTGCCTAAGACTACTAGCCCATTTGGTTTACGCTCGCAAACTTTCCAAAGTGTACCCCAGGGGAAGAGCTAGTTTCATACCAAAAACTGATCTACAGAACTCTTGATTAAGAAAAGAGTAAAGAGCTAAATTAAGATACAGAATCACATTTGACATAGTGGATCAGTAAGTGCTGAAAATGATAGGCATGTGTTATAAATCCTTTTAATGATAAGGAATCTTTTCTGGAATTCTATCTATAGTTAAGCAAAAGAGGTATTTCACAAAAGTTTCATTTTTAATTGACACAACCATTTGGAACATCTATTCAGAAATCATTACAAAATTGTTCTGACTCCAATATATATATTAAGACGAAATGAAAGAGCAGGGCTTCCTTTGGCCATCAAAACAGGCAACAGTGAATGGCCACCTGAATGGCAAGTTTAAATTCCTCCGACAAAATTATTAAATTTAAAGCAACAATAGTACTTGAAGAACATTCAGTTCTGCTCCTGGTTCCCTCACTTTTAAAAGAAAGTTATTACATTTCTTGGCAAGCTATACCATTCCTGAGCAGCAGAGGATACATTTTGCACAAAAAATTGCTTAATTTCTATTATTAATGAATATATTTAATTATTAACATTTAGGAGATTTGTACATTCTTATTTTTTCTTGGTTGCATAACTTCTGTGAATAGAAGAGATTTATAGATTATAAACATAAGGATCCTCTTGATATGAAGGGCCAATCCTCCCTCCAAATGCTTTGGAAGCTGTTCTGTATTAAACCTCTCCTTGAATTTATTAGATTGAACAATGGAGTAGCATCATCAAATCTGAAAAAAGTAGATAGCAAACTTTTACATGTAAGAGATATATATCTCTCTGCCATTAATGGAATGGTAGAAAGAGTGAATACAAAGAAATAAAGAAAAAAATTGATCTTGATCCTGGTGTTCCAAATAACACATAAATTCATTATATGCTTGTATGTATTTGTGCTTTTTTCTTATTCTACATGAATCAATTATCACTGGGTTATTTTAAGTTTTCAAATTTAATTTGTGTATTTTTTATGTAGCTTCCATCAAAGTTCAAAATAATTTCCATCAGTTAGTTTTTTTTTTAAAAAGGTGTACATGTAGTAGTGTACAAATATGGATTTAAAATCTAAAGGAATACAGAAAACAGTATATGCCGAATTCCACATTTTTCAAAATCCCTATTAACAAAGGGTAAAACAAGAGGAGTGAAAAAGACGTCTGAGCAAACAATGACTGTAAATTTTAAAAATAATTATGGCATGACTTTTCCATATTTCTATTGTACATCTTATCTCGAAAGTTGGCTTTTTAAATTATAATTGTATTTAGTTTTGTTTTATAATCTTATTATAGAATACCAATCCATCTACTTGAATATATATCATGTAAATAGACAGAAGCAGATAAATATAGTAATATTTTGTAAGATGCCCAGAGTCCATTGGAGTGCATGACTATAATAATAAATGTGCAAAAGTTAAAAATGTGATTAGTAAAGAATACATCTAGAGTGAGAAAAGTGCTAAAGACAAAACTGAATGGTGGAAACACCATCAAAGCCATCAATACCTGGACTATACCTATGATACAAAACACTCCTGGAATTATTAACTAGACACAAACTGAACCAGGCAGTTTGAACTGAAAAACAAGAAAGCTAATGATTAGTCATTATGCACTACATCCCATATTGATAGATTATACCTGCCCCACAGAAATGGAGGTAGCTGTTTACTTCAAGTAAAACAAATGGTCAAAGAAGAAAAGCAAACTTTGGCTGATTACATGTAAGACAGCCAAGAACAAGCACTGATGCCAGTTAAAAATTGGAACTTACTGAATGTGCAGGAAACAAAACATGAATATCGAAATAATGTAATAAGAACAGAATGCTGGCAAGAAAAAGCATTATAAGGTCAATTTCTACAAAAGATCAAGGGAATGGTGGATAAGGATAAAATTTGGCAATGGCTTATGACTGGAACATTTAAAAAAAGAATCTGGAGGTTTAATTTTGGCTGCTCAAGAGCAAGCTATTTAAATTCATATAATCAAGGCCAGAACTGAAAAATTGTCAAATGATTCAAAGTGCAGATTGTGCAAAGAGGCCGTGGATAGTGGATCATATACTCAGCTTGTGCAAGAAGACTGCACTGATTCTTTTTGTAAACAATGTTTGTAAAACTCTTAGTTCATCACAGACCAGATTTAACTGTAGTTGAAAAGAACAAAGTGTGAATAATTGATGTGGCAATACCAGGGAATTGTGGAATAGCAGACAAAGAATTGGAGAAGATCACAAAATATCAAGATCTGAAAATCAAAGTTGAAAGATTATGGCATAAAAAGGCTATGGTAGCCCAGTTGTTATTGGCACTCTAGGCATCATACCAAACAATATTGGCTGGTA
Source organism: Azemiops feae (assembly GCA_023970755.1). Classification (NCBI taxonomy): domain Eukaryota; kingdom Metazoa; phylum Chordata; class Lepidosauria; order Squamata; family Viperidae; genus Azemiops; species Azemiops feae. The sequence continues at coordinate 127,457 of JALGBA010000658.1, read as the reverse complement.
TTTAGAAAATCTGTGCATTGACAAATTTCTCCCTGTCAATTACAATAACAATAATAAAGTTGTAAGGGACCTTTGAGGTCTTCTAGTCCAACCCCCTGCTCAGGCAGGAAACTCTATACCATTTCAGACAAATGGTTGTCCAGTCTCTTCTTAAAAACTTCCAGTGTTGGAGCATTCACAACTTCTGGAGGCAGGTTGTTCCACTGATTAATTGTTCTAACTGTCAGGAAATTTCTCCTTAGTTCTAAGTTCTCCTTAGTGTCAAACTGACCACTTACTTGAATTTGCACATATACTATACTTATACATTACAACATCCTATGTTCTTGGGAAGAACTCAATGTATATGAAGGCCAACAACAAGTAAAGAACTGTCAGCTATGATTTCACACTGTTGTCTGTAACACCATCAAACAAAAACATCTGCCTATCCCAAGTCCTTGAAAATAGGTAAACAAAAATGCCAAATCCAGTTTGAACATCTGGCTGACTATAAAAAAGTCATAAAAATAATAATACAAGTCCTTGGGAAGGACTTGATAGGTGGACAAAAATGCCAAAACCAGTTTTAAACATCTGGCTAACTGTGAGACCAACCATAACACAAAATAACAGAGACCTGCAAAGAGAATTTAGAAAGACTATGGCAAAAGAAAGCAAAGATAGTACCAACAGTAATAGGCACCTTGGGTGTAATTCCAAACAATCTATAGCATCATTCGAACATCATTCACACTGACAAAACTGTCATAAGTCAATTGCAAAAGGCAGCCAGATGTTTGGAACAGCTTATATTCTGGGAGAATACCTTTAATATTATGAAACAATGACATCTGCCTATATCAGATAGGTGGACAAAAATGTCAACTCCAATTTAAACATCTGGCTGACTTATTACAATCCTGTAATACTGCCTACTGTCGGTTCTTATGCTAGCTGGAAAAGTCTTATCTAGAACAATATAAGTAAACTTAAATATCAGAAGCATTTTAAGGTTTCGATCAGAGACCTTCTGCTCAAATTATATTTTTGGCACAATGAAGAGATTATGGAAGAAATTTGATATACCTAGCATAGGAGTCTAGCAGACAACTACCATACATTTTGAACAAGCGGTTTTTCATCACATACTGCATATGGCAAGGATGTAATCTAATACAGAAGGAGGACTGTCTGAATACTGAAGAAAAATCCTTCTTATCATGTACCCAATTATTCCTCCAGATACATTTAAAAGGAAAACGTAACTCAACAATTGACAGAAATGTTTTAATAAAGTCTGTCAAATTTTAATTGTAGAATTCTTTTCCAATATAAGTATAAAACAAAATTTAGGAAAGGATTTGTTGTGAATCTCATGTTTGCGTATTTTAACAAATGCTTTCAAATCTTGTAGAATATTCAGCTGTAATATCAAAAGAAGCTAGAAAAAACATTGTAGAAAGAATGAAATGACAAGAGATGGTTATTTCATCCCATTCCATTTATAACTGGAGAATGCATAAATAAAAATAAATATATTTGGCAAAACAAACAAAATAGTATGTGAACAAATTGATGATTTTTAAAAATACATTCCATAAATGCATATCAACAGTTAATAATACAGAGACGTAGAAGTGAACTGCACATACCTGAGAAATTTCTTGTAGCCAACATTGTTGTTAAAATGGCTCCCTGAAAATCCAACATAATGCCAATATTTTAGAAGATAAAACCTTATGATTTTTTAAATATCAAAATACAAAATTGAATCCTAAATCTATTCATCTTAATATATAGTATTTATAAATAGTATACTTTTCTTCTTACATTTGTTGAGGTTTTGTTTTCAAATATGGTAAAAGTATGTGTCAGTTGTATTCGCAATTAAAAACATAAACTGACAATACTTCATACTTTTTGGGGGAAAAAGCATCACAATGTCATATTAAAAAGGGAGATATGCTTGCATTTATTTTCAATTTCACTCATGAATACAAATTTCCCTCCACCCTTCCAACGTACACATATGTAAACACACATTCAGCCCCACACAGAAAAGAGAGGAAAAGGAATATTAAAAGAGAAATCTCTCTAGGGCTCAATGTAAATGTAGTTTCAGATAATCAGTATCTGCTACATTATTTTCAGTATCTTGAGAATGCTGTACTCCCACACACAGAGAGCAAGAATTTGCACATACAAATTGGGAAACTGGCTTTATTTTATTAGTTTGAATATTAAAACAAAGGAGTACTGACATCAAATTCTGACACAAGGTAATACAAAATCTGCACAAAGAAGAAGAATAAAAGTATCCATGTAAATTGGATACTTTTACATATAAAATTAATTAGTATGGATTAGTTAGAATATATTTTTGGGAATGCTATTTTCCCAGCCAGCTATTTAAAGAACAATAAATAAAGAAAACAAAAGGATTCATAAAAAAATTGCCCTCTTACCTTGAGTTTCCTTCTTGCATTGAACTTCTTCAAACAATCTACAGTCTCCTGCCGGTGCATCATAGAAGCAACAGTAGAGCGTTGCTGAAAGACAAGAACAGAGTATATGTTTCAATGCATGCAGCTTTATCTACACTGTTATTTAATATAACTCTTTTTTTTTGAGATGCATCCAGAAGTCAGTGACAATTCGAGTTCCCAGTCAGAATAACAATGTTCCTTCCTACCACTTAAGATCAATTTAATTTGTGTTGCCGCTACATATTAGATGCCAATAGGGACTTTTTGATCTTTGAACCCTTTTTGTCTTTAAGTTGATCACAGATTATCAATTCCAATATATTATTCAGATCCTGCTTTTATATCTTCTGCTTTGTAAGTTTAATTTAGTTGCTTAATTAAAAGTACAGGTATTCCTGATTTAATGACCACAATTGGACCTGGCAACTTGGTCATTAAGTGAAGCAGTCACTAAGTGAAAATGCAACAATGCTTACAATCTCACTTCAGCTTTCCTTTGCTTACAGTTATGTGAAGGTTGTAAATATGATTGATCATAAATATACTTTTTCATCACGGTTGTAATTATGAATGGCCACTAAATGAGGCAGTTGCTATATGAGGATAACCTGTAGCTGTTATCTTACATGTCCCTTTAACAGAAACCTCATGTATTGGCACTACAGAACACCCAATACTCTGGAGAACAAAGGAAAACACAGCTAACAGAATAACAGAGTTGGAAGGGACCTCGCAAGTCTTGTAGTCCAACTCCCTACTCAAGCAGGAAATCCTATATCATTTCAGACAAATGATTGTCCAATCTCTTCTACCACTGTGGTATAAATTCTGTGTGTCTGAGGGTAAGCTACAATACTGAGTTAAGATTTTATAGAAGGAAGTTAATAGGCTGCAAAATAGTAAAATGAATACAGAAGGTGTATGTATGTATATGTGCATGTGTAACCAAATACCTAACGTTGCATTTTGCCCCCAACCACATGACTGCTGGGCAAAACATGATTAATGAAGTAAATACTGCTTACACAGATCCATGGGTGTTTGAGGGCCTCTGATGCATGGATGCGTTTGGCAGGATTGATTGTAAGCATTTTGTTGATAAGATCTTTTGCTTCTGGGGTCACCGTATCCCATTCTGGGGAAGGAAACTTGAAAAACACGAATTCATGTAAAATCAAACCGATATAGCAACCGAGATGGAAGTGAACTGTTTTAATTTGTGAATTACGATAAGAAGGCTTTTGATAAAACACCAAGTAAATGAATATGTCTTTTAGCCACCTTGCCATATTTTAAGAAAATAAAAGATATAATAAAAATCATATCACACTGAACTAGAGCTGCAGCTTTTGTAGGGATCTTTACTCCTTGAAAACAAAGCAAGGATTGTTTTGCCTCTTTTCTAGGGAATAAATAATTTTGCACAGACTTCGAGGTTGTCTTAACGTGGGCTGGTGGATGATGAGACTTTTCTCCCTCTCTCAAATATGGCAATCTTCCCTCTCTTCCTATGAACTTACAGTAGCATTTGTACAGCTATTTCCCCCATTCGCTTCACTTCGAATTCTTCCCATTCTCACAAATTGAGCAATTAAAAACAAGGTGAATGGTATAGCATAGCACTAATGAAAACAAACAAGTTAATCAGTATTGAACTGAGACACAGAAAACCTGAGTCAAGACTAGATAAAAGAAAACTCAATTGTATGAGATATGAAGAGAGGGAATAGCTGTAATAAGTTCAGATAATTGGGAAAGATAATCTACTTTTGAATTGACCACTGCATGCCACTGATTCTTGCCTGTTGATTATGGAAAGCCATCACTCACGTACATTTCAGCATGGCTGAAGCCTGTAAGATTGGATGTCCTTCTGAAAGCAGGCTATTATTTTATGAAAAGCAATTTGTATGATGGACTCCTCTGAGATATCAAGAAGGATAATCATGCTGCAGAAGAGACATTTGTCTATTTGGAAATACATTCCAATAGGCATCAGTGCTTAAAAGGCTGGGTGGGAGGAAAACCTATCATTTTTTAAAAATGATTCTTGTGGCTGCAATTGCTGGACTTGAAAATTATGAGCGGTGAGAAAATAGGATGGAAACATTGTGGGCGGCACCAGTTCTTCATGGCTCATTTCACATCTTTCTGTCTCAGATCTACATACATAAACTTGTAAAAATATCAATACAGATTGTAGGTGTGAGAATCTGTAATAAACTGTGGTCAATGAGTGATGTGTCAGGGATGGGCACAATATGATGGCAGAAAAATTATACTGAGGATATTTATTTACATCAGCATCACTAGGTATCTTCCAGCTCTTTTGGACTACACCTCCCATTAACTGTGGTTGGCATGATGAAAGCTGCAGTCTAACAGTACTGGAGGGTTGTGGGTTAGAAAAATAGATTCTTCAAGCTGGACAGGTCAATTTAGACCACCTAATTCAACCTTGTGCTCAAACAAGGAATCCAAGTAAATGCTTCATGAACAGATGGCTGTCCTGCTTTTACTTGAGCACGTACCTCAAAGGGAAAATAGGAAATATATGGATAACCAGAGCTCTGGAAGGTTGATTTTAAGATGTAAGAGATCAGTTAGCTTAACCAGGGACCTATGTGGTTCAGCATGTTGTGTTACACAGTGGTAAACCATCCCCATTCCGGCAACCCACAAGTGGTAACAGGAGGGTGATAGACTTCAATGCTCACTCTTTAGTAATTGATATTTAAGGCTTGCTGCCTGGAAGATTAATGGCCATGAATTTGTCTAATCCTTTTTTTTAAATTGTGGCTACTTCTCTTTTGTGTGTGTGTGTGTGTGTGCGTGTGCGCCCTTGAGTCAGTGTTGACCCCTGGACACTGCCTGGACAAGTTCCTACAGAGTTCTGAAGAAGTGACTTGCCACTGTCTTCTTCCTATGGCTGAGAGTGACTGCTCTAAGATCAGCCAGCTGGCTTTTTAACTACAAAGGGACTAGAACTCACAATCTCCTGGTTTAACGTTGTGTCTTAGCCACTACAGCAAACTGGCTATCTCTATACCTGATTCCAAAAATATAATTATAGCTGTGTAGATACTTATGTGAGAAATTCTTTATTTATTGTTTCTAAAATAGATTTTTGACTTTGCTTTTAAAAGAAATCAAATTATATTACTACATAGGACTACATGCCAATCACCATGCATCAATTTACTCTTTTTGTGTCTCTTGAAAGTACATATTGTAAATACTCAAGTCTGCATAATTATTTGAGTATCAACTAGTAGTGTGTTATACTACATAGAAGAGAAAATACTACAAAGGAAAAAAATAAATCATCAAAACAATTTCAGAGGTTGGGAGGGAAGTTAGAGAATGCCAGAATCACAAATACTGAATTGTGTTATGTTTTTGGAGATAATAAATAATTATGATAAAAACAAACAGAAATTGAGGCCTATGTTACTTACATCATAAGCACCAGCTTTGATCTGTTGATAGAGTCTATGTTGATCTTCATCCCAAAAGGGAGGGTATCCCACCAAGAGGATATAGAGTATAACACCTGCAAATGGCATTAAACTAATGAGTAAAAGTAGCTCACGTAAAGAATAACTAAGGGAGAAGATACATGGGAAATCCATGAGATCTCCTAGCACATAAGGCACATGGACACTAATTTTAATCAGACTAGCATGCTGAAGAAAGATCAGCAGCATTTTCTTTCACTAAACCTTTTTTTCCTGAATATAGGGACCCAAATGCAGGTACATATATGTTCCATAAGCATCCTGGCCAGAGAAATTAGGGGCAGACTTGAATTTCAGATCTATGAGAAGTGGAAGAGGGAAACTATTACAGGTAGTCCTGTAATGCATTCGCTAATCGAATGCATGGATGAATGTGCGGTTCATTAACCGCACATGAGGTATCTCAGGGTGGGGAAGGCCATGGAGGGCCTGGTGATGGAACAGGCCCCCAAGGCCTCCCTGATCCACTAAGATACCTCATGCTTCCCCCTATCTTCCTGCCCTGCCAGACTCACCTTGAAAAGATCCGTCTCCTCTCTGCTGTGGTTCCTGCTGCCAGCCGGATCTGAGGCTGGGGGATGCTTCTGCATGCCTCTGGAGGCCGGATCCAGGCATTGGAGACCTTTTTCCAGGCCACTGCCGCCTGAATCTGAGGCCGGGAGATGCTTCTACGTGCCTCCGTAGGCCCGTTTCCGGGTGGCAGTGGCCTGGAAAAGGCCTCTGGCACCCAGATTGGGCCTCCGGAAGGCCGTGGAAGCGTCCCCCGGCTTCAGTTCCATTTTTTTGTTGCAGAGAACAGAGGCCTAAAGTACCATGAGATCACATGAGATCAGTAGCATGAGATCTCGCGCCACTGATCTTGCGTGATCTTGTGTTACTTTAGGCCTCCATTCTCTGCGAACGCAACGAAGGCCTGGAGCAGCCAAGAAAGTGAAGGATCTTGATCTTCGCAGGGTGAGTATTGAAGGCCTAGTGCCTAGGGAGACCCGGGGCAGGGGTGGGGAGGGAGGGAATAACCAGGGTGAATGTTGCAGTGCCACTGTGGTTGTTCATAAGGGTGAATGATTGCCGTGGTGCAGCAACATTCATAATTTTGGGACTTAATTGTAAGCACTAGGTGGCACTTATCGCGTAACTTCGAACGTTCGCTAAGGGAACATTCGCAACTCGGGGATTACCTGTAGTATAGACTGGTGGAACTATTTTTCTGTAGAAATAGTTTCCTTTGACTGATATTTTTTTCTCCTGAAAGGTAGAGCTTTAATTTCCCTTTGCTCAGTTGTGCAAACCTCAAGTATATTTTTGCAGTTTAGCTACAGCAGAGTAGGGGGGTTTTTACTTATCAAAGTTGCTTTTAAAACTTGCCCCACTCTTTTTTATAGTTATCTAGCATATCAAATTGAGTTGCACCCAGTGTTATAATGGAATTGCTGAAAACAATAAATGTTTTTGTTTAGAGCCCCAAAGTAGAGCCTGCAAATATGTAGAAAGCAATGATATGAAGAACATGAAAAATATTTACTCCCACACAGTCTGAAACAGAATAAACAACATTAGGGTTACCAATTTCTTCATGTATAAAAGGAGAGAGGCTAAATGAATGACCTTACTCAACAGCCTCATGTGACACTAATTCTTCCCTTTTACTGACAAGTTGTCTGCAAAGAGAAAACTTGTGTGCAAGCAAACATCTAAACTGGTATTGTTGTCATGAAATTTAGAGGCTACATGATATAATTTGCACATTGGAAAATCTACAAATATAATCACTTGGGGAGACAATGGGGAGACAATGTCTTTCCTTAAAAACTACACTGTACACTGAGGTTAGCAAACTTTTCAGGCATCAAGTATCGCCTGTGATATAATAACTTACATCCTCCCAAATAATCTCACCTGAAATCTTGCAAGGTTGACAATTTGTCCAACCTAAGACATTGAAATATCTGTGCAAAAAAATGGGAGATTTGGCAACCATTTCTCCATGAACACTATCTAGAAGTGTCATGGATGCCTTGATATCTTCAGATCATGTTGATCCTTATAGTAGATTGAAATATGTGTTCCCTGAATTCCTAACGTTGTTCTAACTAATTTTTAGCTTTTTAAATGTAAAGCATCATTGGTGTGAAATGTAAACTATTTTCATGAATCTGATAAGCATTCTGACCTGTTTATAGGGTTTCACTTGATATTACAGAAAACTAATGAAATACAAATGTATATAAATTAAATAAAGTATATTATAACAAATTTTATAGGTTTTCTTTTTGCAACTGTTCTTATCTTGTTTTTTAATTCTGATAGACTGATTATTTTCAAGTTAAGGTGCGAACTGAAGATGGATACACACAAGACCACTAAAATTTGCAACTGACCAATGCGTGTTGATAGAAAACAATATATTAATTATATCAATGAATAATAATGCTTATTAGCATGTATTGCTGTAATCTCACTTTGCCTCAAGGGGTATGAGAGCCAGTTTGGTCTAGTCGTTAAGGCACGAGGTGAGAAACCAGAAGACTGGGTGTTCTAATCACACTTTAAGCATGAAAGCTTGCTGGGTGACTTTGGACCAGTCACTCTCTCTCAGCCCAATCCACAAGTTCGTTGCTATGGGAAAAGGAGTATTAGGTATGTTCACCACCTAGAGTTACTTATAAAAACAATTAAAGTGGGAAATAAATAAACAAACAAATAAATGTCAAGCTTCATACAGTTGGGGAAGATCAACAAAAACTACAGATATTTCAACAAGGTATTTTAATACTTTTTTGGGGGGTGGTCAGTGTTCACTCCTTGCACTGCCTGGACCAGTCTCTGCAGTTTTCTTTGCAGCAAGACTCTTGGAAGTCGTTTGCCATTGCTTTCCTCCTAGGGCTGAGAAAGAGTGACAAGGCCACAGTCACCAGCTGGCTTTGTGTCTAAGGTGGGACCTGAATTCACAGTCTCTTGGTTTCTAGCCAAGCCAGAAGGATAGAAACAGTAAGAGGAATTTCCATCCCTCATTTATAGTGAGTTAAGACAAACTGTCTTTGAATGATCTGAAAGATATCTTCCCAGTTTCTTCCTATATGGCTTAAATTGATCTTTGGGCAATCAGCTGTCAGCTGATAGGCCTACTATCCCTTGATTATGTCCACTGCATTCCTTTCCCAGTTTCTTTACAATCTCTTATGGATTGCTAAAATTTTCATGGTGATAGAAGATAGAAAATAATAGAAGATAGAAAACGAAATGGAAAAGAAGAGGCCTAATTATGAAATATATATATATATATATATATATATATATATATATATATATATATATATATATATATATATATATATATATAATTAAAAATATACATAGAAAGACAACAAAGTTGCCTGCTTTAGAGATATGTATGCATTCCCAAATCTCATCTCCCCGTCCTACAAAATCATAACTGGCTTACCACAGGCCCACATGTCTACCGGCTTCCCATAGGGATCTTTTCGTAGCACCTCAGGGGAAAGGTATCCTGGTGTACCAGCAAAACCTGAAAAGTAAGTCTGCTTAGTGGCTATTTGGAAGAAAACAAATACTAAAATCCCTTTTTAAGTAGCTGTGTTTAGGCTACATTGTCACCATCTATTCTACCTTAGCTTTGCCTCTCCCTCCCTCCCTCTTGTAATACATATAGTCCTCAACTTACAACCACGCGATTAGCAATTGTTCAAAGTTACAACAGCACGGAAAAAAGTCACTTGCGACCAGGGCTTTTTTTGTCATAGAACGCTCAGAACGGAGTTCCGGCACCTTTTTTGGATGGAACCTTGTAGGGTAGGCAAGGTGGGTTGTATGATGTGTATGAGTTCCGGCACTTTTTTTTTCTTTTTTTCTTTTTTTTACAAAAAAAGCACTGCTTACGACCTATGCTCATGCTTATGAGAGTTGCAGCAGCTCCACAGTTACTTGATCAAAATTTGGGTGCTTGACAACCAGTATGTATTTACAATTACAGTGTCCTGGGGTTATTGGGGGAAGCCTGATTCACTTAACAACTGCAGTGATTTGCTCAACAACCATGGCAAAAAAGGTTGTAATATGAGGTGCAACTCACTTAATAAACCTTATTTAACAATGGGAATTCTGGCCCCAATTGTGGCCATAAGTCGGGGACTACTTGTAGAAACATTTGTGAATTACTTCCAAACCTATACCAATGTTTTTTTTAAACCCTTCCTTTTTTTACCATTTTACCACTTGTTTTATGCTCTAGGGCAATGTCTCTCAACTTTGGCTGCTTTAAGATGTGTGGACTTCAACTCCCAGAATTCCCCAGCCAGTACAGTGGGAGATGATCCACATATCTTATAGCAGCCAAAGTTGAGAGACAGTGCTCTAGGGATTTTTTAATATTTTGGAAAACAGAAAAGGGCAATCAATTAATGATTCCCTTTTTCAATAGTAAATAAAACCTCTGGCATGACCACATCCCTTTTAACACCTCCATCATCTGAATTTTTGTTCATTTTGTATAATTATAAAAAATATTTTTAATATCACCTATATAAATATAGATTCTGGGAGAACTTTTTCAAAATCTTTTTATGTAGGGTTTTTAAAAAAATATTTCTTCAAAGTAAGCTTATAGGTACAGATAGTCACTTTTGTTTTTTACATGCAACTTTCAGATTTTAAAAAAAAATTTCATGCATTTTATACTAATTTGAGAGCAAGGGTTAATGTAGATTTCTGACTGGACAAAAATGGATGCTAGAACAGCTTGGTTTATTAATACAGTGATAATTAAGACAACCTTTGCAAATCTGTAGTAGATTTCTTTAATGTTCCACTTGCAGGCAGACTAATTTAATATGGTGTAGCGATATTGGGATAAATGGGAAGGTATAATAGAAACTGAAAATGTTTTCTTACCAAACCAGGCCTGTTGTTCACCTTGCACTTCAATTGCTAATCCAAAATCTGCCAGTTTTACAGCTGCTCCTTTTGACTTGCTTGCTAGAAGCAAGTTCTCAGGCTTTATGTAGGGCAGAAGAGGGGGGAAAAGGAAAAAGAAAGTAGAAGATAAGTCAGCATTTCTAACTCAGTACTTACTATATGTAGATTACGTTGGAGACAGAGACAACATGCTTTTCCTGTTTTCAAAGATAACTAATAAATGTTTGATTCTAAGAAATTTTAAATGGATCCAAAATCCACAAATTATTTAAGAGTAGGGCTGTTTTATCCTGTTACATTTTTTAAACCCTCTGTTCTCTTTAGAAATCCTTTTAGAAGCCTCTAAGACTGGTCTGTCAAGTATCTACAAATTTTATTCGGGAATCTGAAGTTTTTCCCAATAATAGAATTATTAACTTTCTCCAACTTGATGCCCATCAAATTAGTTGGCCTGAAATTCCCAGAATTCCAAGCTCTTTAACACTTCTGGAGAACACTAGATGGCCCACAGAATCACCTCTTCAATGCATTCCTCTTTAGGTCTCATATAACCAATTACTGATATGAGATCAACCCTCAAATATTTTTCCTTGCTAAAAATAGATGTATCATAAACATAGTTTATTACAAAAAGGAAATATTACCTAGACATGTTACCTATATCTGTCTTGTCAAAATCTATATGACTACTAGATACAAATAAAGATACAAGTAAAACTTTCTTGCAATTCAGTTATGATAGTCCTAGGATCTAGCTTATATTATAATTAAGATCATCTTAAAATGTCAACATTCCATTATATCTAAACATACTGAATACTACAGGTAGTCCTCAACTTACAACCATAATTGAGTCCAAAATTTCTGTTGTGAGACATTTGTTAAGTGAGTTTTGTCCCATTTTACGACCTTTCTTGCTACAGTTGTTAAGTGAATCTGGCTTCCCCACTGATTTTGCTTGTCAAAAGATCGCAAAAAATGACCACATTACCTTGGGACATAGCAATGGTAATAAGTATGAGTCAGTTGCCAAGCATCTGAATTTTGATCGCATGATCATGGGGATGCTACAAAATGGTCATAAGTCACTTTTTTCATTGCCATTGTAACTTTGAATGGTCACTAAATGAACTGTTGTAAGTCAAAAACTACCTGTATTTTTGTATTTTGGAATCTAAACTTTTTTTTAGAAAAAAAAGATTGTTTATAACAAGAATTATAAGAAGTGCAATCAATTTTATAAACAATTTGCCAGGCTAATTAATCTGTAAGGTTTTTTTAAGGCAGGAAAAAAGTTAGTAAAGCTTAGTTCTTAGTAAGATGATCAATGCTTTCTATCTATAACTTTCCTATGCAGGAGCTGTCATGTTAAACCAGCTTCTGTCTAAACTCACACTTTTTGGATGGCTGGGAATGGAATTTCAAAAATTCTCATAAAGTCAATTTAGAGCACATTGTATTACATTTATACATTTCGATAGGCAAATACCTAGGTCTTGCACAACACAAAACTGGGATAACAACCTAATCTTCTTCACTCCGTGAGAAACACTGAATATTGTAAACAAGTAACTTTGGACAAAAATATGTGAAGCAAATATTGCAGTCATAAGGAAAGAAATATGGTCAAATAATTACAAAACAGCCATACACTCAATAGCAAGCTCATCTGACTTCTGGGCAACTGACTATGCCCTTAAAAAACATGCATCAGCCATTTCAGGACGATGGAAATGTCAATAGATTTGTCATGCATGAGTTCTGAATAGGTTGGGGCAAATGTACACAACTGGACAAAAATATGGGGGATTTGATGGAATCTTGAGACTCCATCCAAGAAAGGAACAAGTCAGTGTGTGGATCACAAAGTTGCACTTTAGCTGCAGATGTGCATATAGTAGACAGAAAACAATAATTTATTTTTGAGCTTATTATAATACTGATAAAAGAAGCATACAACATATTTTGTGTTAATATCTAAGCTGTATGTATAAATAGTATCCTAAAAGAATATTACAAATCTAAATTTATATTTTACCACCACATACCTGATGACCTAGCTGGCAAAATAGAATAAAATTAAAAAAAAATCACAAGTCACAAGGGGTAATTTCTCTATGATTCTTCTGGAAAAATGGTATTTGGCCAAATCCAACAATAATAGTGAAAGAAATGGAACTAGTCACAAGGTGAATCCAAAGCTAATCTTTAAAGAAAATTACACCTGTGTTGAAATTAAGTCCAGTTAATTGTATTCTATAAATGTGAGTCAGATTTGTTTTAATGGGTTTTCAGCACTAATTCAAGATTGAATGAAGTCATTCATCTCTTGAAACATTCTGGGGCCATCTTTTACATCATCCATGCAAAATGATTTTAAAATATACATAGGTGTTTAAACAGTATATGATTTACAGAATCCCTTATCCAAGATAAAATGTTCAGGTTTTGCATATGAAGAAGGGGTTTGATTTAAAAACAAAAGAGAATCCAGAATGTTGACAGAAATAATTTATTGCATATATTGTTATACTGGTGGCAAGATGAATGTTTTTAAAAATAAGAACTTCTGTTCTTTTAATCATTTTTTCTTTTAAAAGAATCTCTAACAGTTTTGAAACTATTTCTATTCTATCAAATCCCCTATTCTAATGGAAGATATTTTTAATTAATTCTTCGTTTTGTATTAAATTCGACAAAGAATCATCGGTTATTTTAAATAAACGAATTGTGATGTGGGCTCTTGTGTATGCATTAACTAGTCGCCTGGGGAAGCAAGTGTTAGGTAGCTAACTAAATAAATGTTCCGATTACAGAAAAAAATTATATACAATTGTATACCCCAACACACGTCTTCATTTTTTCTTATTGTACTCTTTTGTATTTTTGTGTATACCTTCCTATCTAGGCAATAATTTTACGCATCATATGGCTTCTAGTCCAAAGCATATTTAGGACTATTATTAGAAATAATGTACAGAAACATCTGCACACTCAACCTCCCCAATTATCCTCACCCAGTGTAAGGTAGTGTTGGATATTTGTCATGGTTAGCCAATGAAGATGTTGCAATAAATACATCAACATACTGTAACATACAGAGGGTAAATGACTGTAGAATATGATCTAGTTTGGGAATAAATCATTCCAAATAACTGTCAAGAGGAATTACTGTTATCTAAAGTGAGCCATGCAGATTTGCTATGATGAATATTCATAGTATGAAATATATTAGTAAATTCCAGAGACCCCGTTGAGTCTCTTCCTTCTGAAAATGTGTTGCGACAATAACAGGCAGCTCTATAGTTTATTACTGTACAGATCTCATCCAAACAGGGAGTAACTGAAAGAAATTGCTTTAAAATGTTCTATGAGATTCGGCTTAGTTTTCAGATTGGGTTATTTAGATATTACTGTTACAATTTGTAAAATATAATAGAAAATATGTTGTTCTAAATTTATGAAAAGAAAATGTGCATTTATGTGTAAGTGCATGTAAGTTCTGAATTAAAATTCCAAAAGAATGACAAACCATTTGCTCATATTCATTACTACTGTTCTACATTTGCTAACTATATATTTTAGGTCTAAAGATTTTTTTTAATTGTAGAAATAAGATTTAAAAATCAGTTGGAACTGCTGGTCAATAATGTTACATTAGGAAAAAACTGACAAAACTAATCATATGTGAAAGCTGATTAACCTTAGCCATATTTGCATAACTGAATTAATATGTATATAGAGAGGTGGGAATAAAGTAAGCAAAGCATCACAAGAATCCTAACTCTGCAAGGAAAAAATAGTTTTTGCCAGCATGAACAACTTGCAAAATAATCAGTGGATGCTTCTTTGCTTCTAGATGCAAAAATGCAGCTATGTAGTGCTTTGAATCTGTGATATATGATTATCTTCCCCCACAGCATTACTCACCTTCAAGTCCCGATGGACTACGCCCATCTGATGGCAGTGTAGCACAGCCTCCAGGATCTGCTGAATGCAATGACTGCATGCAAACACCAGGGGGCGTATATTAGTTTGAAGCTGTACACTCACTGTCTGTATAACCTCAGTGAGACTGGGTTAAAGTGCAAAATGATGAACAAGCTGAGATCGTGATTCACAACCTCTTTAAAATGTAGGGACCTGCATTCCTCCGCTAGAACAGCTATTTCCTCAAACACTGTGAATGTGCACTGCAAATACATGCATGCTTTAGCCTACTTTTATGTAGGGCATGAACAGAGGGGTAGGGATATGTTTGGGCTCAACCTCAACGAAAGGGTTGAAGGCAATATTCTTGGGCATATACATAATATATTGAGAAGAAGACAATGACAGCTTATCATTGCTTTGATATGGTTGGGTTAAATATCTGGTGCAGTTTGTTCCTTCTCTCCCTTACTCGCCTTGGAGGCCTTTTTGCACCAGCAATCCTGAAAGTAAATTTACTTTAAGTAGTTTTGTAGTTGAGATGAGTTATTCACCCTTCATGGTTTCATTTAGTCAAGCAATTATTTGATCACTGTTGCCTGAGGGATCTATTCTACTCTAGCAGAGCAATGCATAACCAGTCATTCTGCTACAATAACCCATTGTCTCTGAACAGAAGTGGTGTTTTAAACCTGCAGGCTAACATCTATCACAGACAAAGGTCAGTCACAGATACAGGCTACAGGACTGAGGAAATCTCCTTCCAAAACAGTTCCTGATACCTATGGCACCTACCACACCTCTTGGAAGGTCCCTGTATTAGCAGTACCTATTCTACCTTTTTCTGTGATGGACATTAAACCTGTGACACTTGCAGAGTGGAAAGCAGCATCATGCATTACCCATTTCTCATATTAAGGGTGAGGAGGATAGCCAAGGGAACTTCTCAGCCGACCCACCCTTAAAACTCAAACCAGGAAGAAAAAAGAAAAGAGACAGAAGAGAGACAAAAACAAATAAAATAATAAAAACGTCTTAGCAAACCTACGGGGCACCAGATACTGACCTTGAGGTCTCTGTGCACTATGCCATTTAGGTGACAATGATTAACACTTTCTAGAATCTGCTGTATACAATGACTGCAAAGATACAAGGGCAGAATGGGAGGGGGAAAAACATTTTAAGGCACATAATCACATTACAGAAAATAATTTAATAATAATGATGAAATAACTTAAAATAGCAATAACTTAAAATAATCAAATCACATTTTTGGACAGGTTTTAATTACACACAGAACTGAAACACAGCATTTCTCTCTTTCTCTTTGGAAAAATTGTCAAGAGACTCAAAAGAAATGACATTTAACATATAACATATAATGCTGCTAGATATAAACTTTTGGTGGAATATTTGCTGAAATGTGAGAGGAAAAGTTAAATATATACTAGGTGATAGATCTATAATAAATAATACAAGCTTATTGTAGCTTATTGTGCAGTGTAAACATCAACATAAGTAGCACAGAGAACTTGTGTAACCACTGGTCATGATGGTCAAGAATATGCATAGTGACCAACAAAGAATTTTGCTCATTGACTAGTCAGTGTGTTTGGAATGATGCTGAAAAATATGAAATTGTGGGTATTTTACAACCTGAAGAGCATGAATATTTGCTAACCAATGAAGGTTATATTCTATTGTGTAGTGTGACTAAGAGAGTGCATATTAGTTGAACAACAAACAAATACAATGCAAATACTTCTAATATATGCATGCTTTCCACATATTAATAAATGGCATAATGGCTATTTTTATGTGTATTATTCTTTCATGTTTAACTCCAACATATATACAACATTTTTATATAGGTGCATAAGGAAAAAAGTAAAACAGAGCAAATTTAAAAAAGCACAAAGCTTCTTGAAAACCAAACAGTTTAATAGAACAGGAAATTGGGGGGAATTAGTTTGTGTAATTGAAAGCTGCATTTGAAGCAGTCAATTACTAGCAGTCATCTTTAAAAAAAAACAATAGGGAGTCTCTGGAATTAATTTAGTAGGATCCTAGGGGGAAAATTCAGTAGATAACCTCATTGAAGAAGAAGAGGTATCTTTTTTTTCTTCCTCTTCTGCTAAAGATGCCTGCAGTGCTCTTTCACAGAAGTTGATAAGGTGCTCCATGATGTTTTTAGAGAAAGTAGAGTCAGCAAAAATAACTTCTTTTCTCCAGCAGAGATAACTCTGCTTATGAACCATTACTTTTCTGGTATTAGAGATGACACACCCTTCAACCCATTCATTTATATATCTTTCTCTCTACCTCAGCCATTATATTTATTACACACTTGCTAAATATGGAAAAAAATAGATAATAAATTATAAAGATAGACCTTTAGATGCCTTGAGTTCAGTACTAAAGAAAGTAAAGAATAATTCTTTACTTTTACAGCAACAGATGAACTTTTTATTGATGTCAATAAGATTAAAAGACTGAACATTATTCTGATATCACCACTACAGTGGCAGGCAAAGAATAAAACCACATGAACTGTTTTTCATTGTCTGCAATGGAAAAGGAAGAAAAAAGAGCTGATGGTTTGGGTTCCAGATATAGGCTAGTTAGGGGTATTGGAACTCATTAGTTTTGGAATCTTCTAGAATTTGCTGGCTTCCTTCATTTTAATGGGCACAAATTATTTGGACCACAAGTATCACCCTTTTCCTTTTTAAAACTCCAACAAAAACTAGTAAGAAACTTCCTACATGAGCAAATCAATCACTGCCATACCTATTTTTCCTTTTTTCCCTCAGGAATAGTTGAATAGGATATTTTGGGTGGTATTTGAAGAAAGAAAAACCGTACTTTACTACCATCATGTTGGCTCTAGTTTAATAACAGAGGAAATGTAATATAAGAGGAAAGTAGTATTGATACAACCCATAGAATAATAATGGCACATTTATTTTTGGAACTAAATTCTCATATGGTAATATTCCAATGAGACATGCATTGTGGAAAGAAATATCTAAAAATAGACTCTGCAAAAGCAAACAGGTGGAATCCCAATATGCTAAATGAGTACTGTTTTCCAAGATTGGGATTTAAGAAAAGTTACTGTAATTTGTTGCAGGGATCACACTAAATTTATTTTTATTTTATCAAATTTAAAGACCACCCAGATGATTTTTTTAAAAAAATAAAAAATTAGCACTGACCTTGCATCTGCTTCACTGTAATATTCTCTTGCAACAATGTCCTCAAATAATTCACCTCCAGTAACTCTAGTAATGATATAAAACATTTTTACAGTTAAAAAAACTAAGTTGGAAATTTATTTTTTACCCAACTTTTTTGCAAGTACTAAATTATATGGCTGCTTCATATAATGAGAGATCTGCAACCAGACTCGGTTCTGGATACAGATAATGTATATATCCTTAGTAAATAAATGTTTATTGGACCTACACATTTTTTTTAAAAAAATTACTGACTTCTAAACATTCTGCACAGGTGAATTTTTGCCTACATAAAGTATGAAACTTCTTTTAGTATTATGGTCTTTCAGTCATTCACTGTTCTGGCCTTCATCATATAGTCCTCAAAAGGAAGGCTTATTTTACTGTTGTTGTTTTTTCAAAACTGCATGAAATGCAGGAATGAGTAGGTATATTTCATTGTTGGACCTTTATAATATAATGCATAAATAAACTGCACAATTTATTGCACTGTCCAATGACGCTATTTTAAGCAGATAAAATAGCAAAGGATTATCTTCCAAGGACTTATACCATTTCAAATTGCCACTCTCTCACTTTGGATGAGATACCAGTTCTATTTGCCTATTCTTCAACACTTAACTTGATGGTTTTCCAACACAAAAACCAGGATTGCGTTCCAATGACATCATTGCACAAAGAGTACAATTTTGCTCATCTGCTCAAATCACATTATTTTTTTTAATGATTTTTGATGAATTTGATGAATTCTATATAAAGTCTTTATCTTTTATTCATCATTATTAAAATACCGAAGATTTTCAACGTTTAGCTAATTTTTTAAACAAAGTCCAAATAAAGCATCCAATAAAGAATCGAGAGAAAACAATTTATATAAAATGAGGCTTTTCATTTCATTTTTTTTATTTAGTTCAAAATACATCGTTTTGTGAGGTCTGAAATGAGAAATGTTCAGGCAAACAACAAGCCCACTTAATGACCTTTACATTTCGCCCAATAGTGTTTTCAGCAAAAAGAAATGTGCTTCATAAACAAAAGACAAATTCTTTATAAAAATATTTTTAAATGCTGGATATAACTGGGTGAAAGGACACCTTATTTTTATTTATTGTCAAATTTCTAGACTGCCCATCTCACCTGAATAACTCTAGGTGGTTTACAAATAAAAACCATACATTGCTGTATGTAATTAAAATCAGAGTTAGAATTTAAAAATGTTAAAAATTAAAAGATTAAAAAGTTAAAGAGGCAGAGGGAGTGCTCTTAAGGTACAAACCACTCCCAAGGTGGCATATCCTTCTTAAATGCCCATGCCAGTTGGCAAAGGTGGTCTTAATGCTCATGTGGAAGGCCATAAGAGTGGGGGCGCCCACCTCACCCCTGGGGGCAAGATGTTTCATATTTATTGACTACATTTACTTAACAGCAATTATATATTTTTTGTTTAGTTATCTCTTTATCTTTATTATGTTGTTAGTAAATTAGGTTGCCTGAAAGACTAAACAGGTTTGCAGTATAAAAATGTACCCATTTTTTCTGACAAATCTTACAGATTTTGAATTATTTCCAGTTTACATTGTTATAATTTTTTTTCAACATTTCTGCTCAAATTGTAATAGTTTTGTTTATTTGAAATATCTATCTTGATAAAATGAGAAATTCATACCAAGCAACAAAAATAATTTAAAACATACCACAGATTATTTCTGATCTAATGTTGTGTTGGTTGCATGTTTTCTCCTAATTTCTCTTCAAAATAGTGTCAATGTTGCTGCAGAAAGCAACATCCTGGCTTTGTTAACCTGGAAATTCTGGTTTAACTCCAGCTAGAAATCAAAAACTGATCAGAATGTACAGACTACAGCTTCCTTTTATTCTTTATTAGAATAATGATTGCCAAGCATCAATATTATGTGCTATGCTTATATAATTTGGGTTGTTTTTCATAATTCTTTTTTCATTCTTAGAAAATCCCCCTGAGAAAGTCCATCAAAATCTATCTATTCCATAAATAGTTTTCAGTAGTTATAAACATGAATTTCACAGTGATACTGTCTAGGACAGGCATGTCAAACTGCCGGCCCACGTGCCGGATGCATCACGCCGAAACCGCCCACCCCATTGCTGGCAATGGGGAAAAAGTCGTGATACCTCGTGCGATGTCACATGACATCGCGAGTTTGACATGCCTAGTCTAGGACATGGTGAACCAGAGTTGCCTGGAAGGCACTGGCTTCCCTTGCAGATAGAATATGGCTATTGGTTCTTTGTATACCAAGAACAACAACCTATTGGGGCTATATATATAAAATATGTTTATAGATTTGTTTATGGGGTCTTCTGGCAATCTCTGCTCTCTTTGTTTTTTATCTGGATCATATGACATAGTATTTCATTTTATATATTACATGCTATAAGACAAACTGTAATCAAGCAAGTCAACTTACAAATCAAAGACTAAGTAATGAAATCCTTCTTCTGATATGCTGTCATGAAGTCGCACTGTTGAAAGAAGAGGAAA
Source organism: Azemiops feae (assembly GCA_023970755.1). NCBI lineage: Eukaryota > Metazoa > Chordata > Lepidosauria > Squamata > Viperidae > Azemiops > Azemiops feae. The sequence goes on along the minus strand of JALGBA010000658.1, from coordinate 106,849 downwards.
AAATGTCTTTTTTTTCCTAGGTACTCATAATTTTATTATCCTTTCGTTCTACCCTTCTGTTAATATATAATATTCTACTCTTTTCCTTGGATTACTTCTTCAGTTGAAAACAATGCTGTCATACAAAACAGATACATTTTCAGTATCTTAGCATAATTCTGTAAATATTATAGATTAACATCTAATATATTCTTTTACATTCATAAATTTTTGCAAATTAAATTTCAGTTTTGATAGCTATATGCAGGCCCTGAGTAAGGAAATCTATCCATTAAGAGAAAGAAAATGTTTTTCCTGAATCCATTAAATAAAAATCAGCACATGCAATGTTTCAACTGTCAGCAAATACTGGGTAGCAAACAGAATAAGCTGATCAACCATTACTTTAAAAATGAAAATATGCAAATGATATAATATAATAACCAAGGCTCATTCTCTTTCACACATTTCATAGTCAATCTATCAAAAACACTTTATTCTAGCTAGAAAGGAATAGATACGGAACTCAAAATATTTTGTTTTACATTAGGAATCCAGTCAGGGCATGATAGTTTATACTGACAGAAGATCTACTATACAGAAAGGTAGTTTAGTTTAACCATACATTTCCATTTTTCAAGTTCAAGCTTGAAATGACATAACCCTTGATTCAAAACATATTTTTGAGAGCTGAAACCAGTAGTCTGACCTTCTATGTCAGGGGTCCCCAACCCCCGGTCCGTGGACCAGCACTGGTCCGCGGCATGCCAGAAACCGGACCACACAAACAAACGAAGCCCCATCCACAGGATGCAGGCACTACACTAAACCATGCTGCCTCTGGCCCGCGGAAAAACCTCTCTCCACAGAACCGGTCCCTGGTGCCCTAAAGGTTGGGGGGCACTGTTGTAAGTGAACAATTAATTTTATCAAGTATTCATTTGATTCCTAGTTAGAAATGCATACATTTCACTTGCAAAAACCTCTTTTACTTCTTTATGATCAGTGGAATTTATGGACTAACAAAAAATCATTTTGCTTTCTTGAAAGCTGGACCCCAATGCATTCATAGCCATACCTTCCCATAATGAATGATTCTTCAATAAATAACATTTGGCCACTGATAACTGCCAGCTTCAGATCCTGCACTTGATGGTCTTTTAACCACCACCACCACCACCATCATTATCATCTCTTCAGTTATCCAAATTCTTATTTCAGAATAGGTACTATTTTGTTTCTGAAAATAACACTGTATTTTAAAAGTAAAAATAAAACTCTGAGAACCTGTAACTTATATTTAACCACCCTCTCCCAACTATACATATTTCTAAAAAAGGAGGAGGAAGAAAATATGCTGTGGCAAGCAATGTAGGCTGGACTTCTTTGCTTTCACCCCGTCACTTTGAATTATCATTTAGGTCCCCAACTGAAATCCTGTCTTGAATACAGGCATTTTACTGTCTCCAGCAGTCCAAATACTATATTCCCTTAATCACATGACTGTAGGGAAAAATTAAGCTTCCTTGCATCATATTATGAACTACTTAGCTTCTTTCACTATAATTTCTAAGCTAGTTTTGTATGTGACTAATGTCTAAATTATCTCTTTCCAGCTTAACTAGCTTGTTACTCGGAATTTTATGCAATATTTGACAAATGTTTTCTTGTTAATGCATTTTAACACAGATTCAGCAAAGAGCAGGTATAGAGAAAGGAAATAAGGATGACCAGGAGATTACTAAACTAAACTTTATAGGGTGAGATTGAGAAAACAGCGTATGTTTACCCTTTAAGGAAATAAAAATCTGTAACATAGATCAGTTTGATAGAGGAACCAGCTGAGAAGATAGTGATAACTTCCCCTAGATTGGATGAGTGAATGCTGGACAGCTATCCATTCAAGATGTTTTTATTGAGATTTCGGTACTGAAACAGGTTTTGAATCAATAGCGTAAATTACCTCCTCAGTGACTGCATGATTCTATGAACATATGAAAACAAAACACACCAGACTTGCCTTTGGTTAGATGGTCTGCTATGCAAATTTGATTAATAAATAAAGAAATCAATACTGTGTTGTCTTTATTTTTCTGTTATGGAAGTTTTAAAGGGGCCCCTTTAAAATGTATCTAAGTTGAATCCAAGAGCGCTGTTAGATTAGTGACATGCTTCTAATATTTATTTTCCATCCTTGTGTGCAAATGCAAAATCAATACTGATTCTGCTAAAACAAGGTGCTGCACAATTCATTACCACTCCATTATGTTAACTGTAACTGATGCTAGTTCTTCCTGTAGCCCTTGCATCAATATTAATGGTATCTTCCCTATTTTTCCTACTAGCCTATACAGCTTTATTTTGTGGTAATAAAACTTAAAGACTATGAAAATTTTAAAACAATAACAAAACTATTAGCATTTTTTGTCTTCAGAATATTTCAGAACAAGAACAATTTGCTCTTGTGTAAACTAATGTTTTACATTTCATTAAGCTTTAAAATTTATTTTCCTTTTTTCTGCTCATTATGTTTAAGAAATAGCAATAACACTTAAGACTTATATGCCGCTTCACAGTTTTACAGTCCTCTCTAAGCGGTTTACAGAGTCAGCATATTGCCCCCAACAATCTGGGTCCTCATTTTACCGACCTCGGAAGGATGGAACCTTGAGCCGGTGAGAACTGAAAACTGCTGGAGGCCAGCAATCAGCAGAAGTAGCCTGCAGTACTGCATTCTAATCACTGCGCCTCTATACTACGGCTCTTGGTATAAATATATATCAAAATAAGAGCTTGGGCATTCTCTACGAGCATTCAATTTTAAAGTAGCTAATGACATAATTTATATTATTAGTGTAACTAAACATACTGTAATAGTAAAAACTTTAAAAAAAAAAACAAGCATGGATATAAATGATAATGTACAGGCAATGACAAAATTCAGTTCTGAAATTCTTCCTGTCCTAAATTGTTGTGCAGTGTATTTACAAATGAGATTTCTCTAACATTGGGCTATAACCAACTATCTTATTTGTTTTTTAAAAGATGCTTTTGGGGTTTATATTAGACCCAGAGGCTTTTGTTAAAAAAAAAGTTGTAATTATAATGGAGTCTACAGTTTTTTGCCTCGTTGAATGCTGCCTTCCTTTTTATTTACTTTATATCAGAGGTCTCCAAACTTTCCGGGCTCGAGGACCGGAAGAAAGGAAAGCAGCTCCAAAATTGGTGTGCGTGCGCACGGGGCCACGCACACTGGCGCACTAGCACCCCCACGGCGGTTAGCGGCGCATGCGCAAACGGACTGCGGACACCCGCCCCACTAGCATTCCCGTTCGCGCTTGTGTGCATGCGCAAACAGGGCTGCGGGCGCTAACACGAGTGGGGGGAAATGTGCACCCACGCATGCATGCACTGGCCAGCCGTTTCTGCAGCCCGCTGGCCAAGAGCCCATGGCCAAGTCCCAGGCCACGGACCATAGGTTGGGGACCCCTGCTTTATATAATTAAAAGAAGCTTTAAAATATTCATTCAGGTTAGACAACTGGGTAAATAGTCATGCTACTGCCTACACATTCCATATTGCCTGCAATTGCTTTACTATATTAAATACATTTAGATATCAGAGAGAGAAAGAAAAGGGGAAGGAGGTCAGAAGAAACAACATTTGAAACAAAAGGGAAGGAAATGATTGCTGCTATATATGGCACTACACTTCCAGTTGTCAAGTCTGTGCAGTCAAGTTCCACACAACTTTGTTAGAAACAGAAATGTTTCAATATTCTAGCAAGGGTTCCTGAAATCAATCAAACTGATGGCTGGCAGGAGCTATTTCAATTTTGATTAATAAATCACAGGTAGACATGAAATTTGACTTTTATTTGGCACCTTCAAACCATTTCCAATTCTGCATCTTCCATTCTGTATACTGATCAATTCATGATTCATCACTGTGTTATCCCTCAAAACAGAGAATATGCACTCTGTCTGAATTTACATTTCCCTAATTAACACATTTATTGGAAACATGGTATATTTATTTCTAACTTGATTTAATCAGTTCTACCATCTTCCGATTCCTCACTAAATCTTTTTTACTTAATCAGAGATGAAAACAAAGACAACTTCTGAATACCTTATTAATTCAAACATCTAGCTATCTGAATTTCACAATAAAATTCCTCAGGCTGACGAGTTTTAAAAACAAATAATCTATTATTATTTGACAGTATTTCAGATAAGATATAAATGTAAGAATATGGTACAGTATAACCAAATGCAAGCAGGTTGAAACAGGAGATTCTAAAAGAAATATATGTATACTTTGTGTGTGTGTGTGTGTAGATATAAATAGATAGATAGATAGATAGATAGATAGATAGATAGATAGATAGATAGATAGATAGATAGATAGATAGATAGATAGATAGATAGAGAGAGAGAGAGAGAGAGAGAGAGAGAGAGAGAGAGAGAGAGAGAGAGAGAGAGAGAGATACATAGATAGATAGACAGACAGACAGACAGATAAATAAATAGATGATAGAGAATAGATAAGACAGACAGACAGATGATAGATTTAAAGGCTGCTTGAAATGATTGAATGATTCTGGGAGGCTTACTTTTTAAAAGAATAAAAATAGTAAAAAACATATCTGGGCAAGACAACTAAATATGCTATAAAATTATATACAATGGGTTCTACTGCTATCCTATATCCAAGGTCTGGGAGAACAATTAGATTCAACACCACCAAGGTAGGCACTTCATAAATCTCTGGGAAATGCTATTCCAAAAGGCACGTGCCACAATAGGAAGACAAGCTTTCTACTTCTTGTAGATGACAACATTTAATTGACAAGACCCAACGTTTGCCAGTTCTTATTACACAGGTAGAAACCATGGAAGATAGGAGGTCCTTCAAACAAGCTATGCCATGAAGGGCTTAATCGGTGATAATCATCAACCTGAATTGTACCTGGAAGGTTTATTTATTTGTGTCAGAAGCATCACAATTAAAATAAGGCATTTTAAACATAAAATATAAAATACAATATTAAAGCATGACAAGTTAAACAAATCTTGTTCAGAAACTAGCAACATTAATTGCGTTTTTGTTTTTTAATTAATTTTTTTAACATAATCATCTTGATATTTGATAAACAGCGTGTTATCTGGGATTATATTTACAAACAATCAATAACAATTAGTTTCTATAAATCCGTAATCCACATAGTAGTTTTCCTTGATTTTCTCTTCTTCCAATAATGTTCTCATTTGTCAACCTTAAATTAGTACATTTCTTAGTATTTTAATAGATAACAATTGAATAAACATTTTTCTAGTATTTCTACAAGTATCAATGTGAAGCTTCTTTTCTAATTATCATCTTAATCACCTTATCATAAATCCTGTTTTTAAAGTTCTTATTTAAATTTATTTTCCCCACAATGTTCGAATACATTTTTACCTGTTAAGATTTTCTGTTAATTACACTTAAGTATTTAAGTCTTTTTCCTCATACAAGCCATCCCAACAATTTTACATTTCTCATATCTTAAAACAAAAACAAAAAAAGAGAAGAAAAAAGGAAATACTGTATACTATTTGAAAAACATGTCCCTCTTAAGCTAAAATACATTCATGTCCAAAAAAAATTCTATTCTTTTTAACTATATTCAAACAAATATTTAATCTTTAAGTTTTCCGTCCAATAAATCCACAGCTAATCCTTTAGAACTATTCAAAACATTATTAATTGAAATTTTCTCAAAATCCATTACATTTGAATATCTAAAACATTTCTCTCATATAAATTATCCCAACATTTTTATATTTCTCATATCATAAAAAAATACTATGTTACTTAAGGAGCCTATCCCTCTTAAACTAAAATTCATTTATATCCAAAATTTTATTTCTTTAACCATATTCAAACAGGTGCTTAATCTTTGAATATTCCATCTGATAAGTCCCATCATTTAATTTCTTAATTCTAACTTTAGCCTTTTTTGTTTTTTTGCCAAACATCTTTCCTAATCAATATGCTCCGCTGGACCAAAAGGTCTTCCCATAGTTTTGTAGATATTGTTGTAAGTACAAGAGACGAGTCAAGTAAGGTGTTTTTGTGGGAATGTTTCGCTCCTTCGTATTCCTTGAAAATCTTTCTTTCTTTCTCTCTTAGTTTCTCTTATCATTTTTTGTCTCTCAAGTTCTCGTAGTTCTCCTGACAGCTCTGTAATCCATTTTGTCGAATCTTTTTTCTTGTCCTTAGACTTATTTTGTAATCTTGAAGTATAAGTTGTCTTTTCCATGTCCAATATTTCCGCAAGTTTTTCTCCACCTGGGTTAAATCATTGTTGAATTCAATCTTTAAATCACTTTCCTCTGGTTTATGTTCAGTTGTCTGCTTTACTTGATCGCTCTCTTTTTTATTTTCTGAGAGGTTTTTTTGTTGTAAAGTTAAATTGAAGATGGTTTGAAGTCATTGTCATTTGTATTTGTTGTAACATAGCATACATTTCCTCTTGGAAAGTATTTGTTTTTTCTTGATATGTTTTTTCTGCAGATCTCTGATGTTCCATGATAGCAAAAAATCAAAGTTTTCCTTTCTTTGCAAACAGCTTTAGAGTCACAGTTCAATAAGTCTTTATAATCCAGGAAGGTCAATTTTTTCCCTAAGTTTTATGGTTCTCACTTTGTAGATAGCCCAAAATGTTTCCTTTTCTTTATTAAAACTGTTCTTTGTTTAGTTAAAGTGTTGAAGGTCAGAAAAACAAGTTATCTTTTCCTGGGCTTGCAAGTTCCTGTATTAGAGCAGCTATAATTATATATTTTCATCCACCACTAGATGTCAGCACCAGTTCATTTTTCAGTTTTCAAAACAGGCAATTGCCTTCTGTTTTCATCAATAATCTTTTGCCAAGAAAGTCTTAACTAATTCCACCAATTTCACACTTATCCAGATTTAAGTCTTATATATATTTCATTTCAGTATATTTCTGTCCCCCGTAAAAATTTAATTCGCCGCTTCCATCTGTGGGAGGGTGGAGCAAAAATCCCCTTCCTCTCACTTTTGGAGGATTTTTGCGTCTTGGTTTTTCTTTTCTTTTCAGGAAATCAATTATCAAGTAGAAGAGAGAGAATCGGTATTCTTACCCAGTTTCAAACACATTGTTTACTATCAAACTTAACTTAGTGCTTTTTGGCTTCAGCTGCTTGTAGCTTGGGCTAGACTCTGGAGTAAAGCTAACCTTTCTTCTGTTGGTTTCTGGAGGGCTTTCCCCGAATGACCAGATCAACTGCCCTCTCTCCACGGTCAGTGGGGCTTCCCTCCTTCTTTGTTGCCTCTCCGAGGCGACTTTAGGCCCATTTAGGGTCCCCAAACAGAAAAGAATCGGCCGTAGGGTGCGGAGCACCGTGATCCCTCAGCTACTTGTGCTACTGCGCAAAACTGTAACATTAATTGCATTTTGTCATGCTGCCATGAGGTCCTTAAGTATATACTGATCAGGGCACAAACGGCAGGTATACGTATGTGTTGTTGTCTGCATGTTACCATAATTGCAAAGGGCAGAAGGCACTGGAGAGGCCCATTTGTTCAGAGTGTCTCTGGGTCTGAGGTACATGAAAAGGGCCTCCCCAAAGAATGTGTGCTGTTAACTCATTTGGGCCTCTCCTGGGCAACAGTTTATAGTTGGCTAGTCCTTTCAATACAGAAGAATCTGAAGTGTAGTGAGGTGCTCATTTCCATCTGTGACACTATGTGTACCTGGAAGGTGACCAGCAACCAGCACTTGTCCTGTTGGATTCTGCACCAGCTGTAATTTCCAAGTCATCTTCAAGAGCAGCCTCATATATTTACAATAGTCCAACCATATGGTGATTAAATCATGAATGGCTATCTAGAGGGCCTCCCAATCCATGAACATACATATTAACTAGAACTTTACAAAAGTCCTCATGCCATAGCTGTCACATGTTCTTCAAGCACGAACTCTGAGTCTAAGACTATCCCCAGATTGAACACCAATCTCATTCAACTCCATCCAAAATTAAAGCTGGAAAGTCAACTTCAAGGGCCCAAATATCATCAGTCATTCAGTTACATTACATCACGAGTCATTGGTCTTAAAAGCTTTATTTGATGGATACTAATCCTGATTCATATATTGCTTAATTAAAGAGTAATTTCAAGCACCAGCAAAGGAAAAATTCTGGCAGTATCATGTATACTTTTACCTGAACGACACAGGCAGGTAAATTGCACTGGAGGTAGAATCCAAGAAAAGCAATCTTATTGTAGCCACAAAAATGATACCTGTTATTCTCCAATTATATATATCGAATTTTTTCTAACAGTTCCTTTACTTGAGATATGTGGGCCTTGAATTCTATGTGCACACAGAAGTAATGGTATAGCTTTCAATCATTTCATTACTCTTTTAACTTATGAGAAATGAATTATCACAATCATATTTTAATATAATTACCTAAAAGAATACAATCCTGGGTATACAACAACCTTCCTCTATATTCTATAAGAATAGCAGATGGATACGGAAAAAACAAAACTCTGCATGTCAATTTGGGGCTGCCCACTCTAACAGACACCAGTAGTAGATATTTTACCCTTCCAAGTAAATATTTGTTCATAGATATTTAAAGATGGATAAAAACAAATGTATATGTGGTTTGAAGATGTAGATATGTATATATACAAAAATATATTTGCCAAAAGTCAATCTCCATCAAATCAAAAGGCCAGATGAAGAAAAGATAAAAATTGCAACCATATTGTGAATAGCACTTAGTATTTAGACTTATATACCGCTTCACGGTGCTTTACGGCCCTAAGCGGTTACAGCATATTGCCCCCAACAATCTTTTTTACCGACCTCAGAAGGATGGAAGGGCTGACTCAACCTTGAACCGGTAAGACTCGAATTGCCAAACTGCTGGCAGCCGGGAATCAGCAGAAATAGCCTGCAATGCTTCATTGTAACCAATGCACCATCAGGGCTCTTATGATAACTTATTTAACCAAGGTGTGTTAAATAACCATAGCTTGCATGTTTTGCAAAGTTTGATGGCTAAAACCTGCAAGGCCAGAAGGAAAGAGCTGTAGACCAGACAACCCTGTTATGAAAAAACTGCAATGTGTCACCGTCTCGTATTATAAGAAAAGAACAGCAAAATGAGAGTCAGAAAGAGTCTAGGATTTAAACTCTTGAGTTGGCATACATGTATACAGGTAATCCTCGACTTACGACTACAACTGAGCCCAAAACTTCTGTTGCTAAGTGAAACATTTGTTAAGTGAGTTTTGCCCCATTTCATTACGTTTCTTGCCACAGTTGTTAAGTTAATCACTGTAGTTGTTAAGTTAGTAACACAGTTGTTAAGTGAATCTGGCTTCCCCATTGACTTTGCTTGTCAGATGGCCGCAAAAGATGATCACATGACCTCTGGACACTGCAACCATCATATGTATGAGTCAGTTGCCATGCGTCTGAATTTTGATCATGTGACCATGGGGATGCTGCAACAGTCATAAGTGCGAAAAATGGTCATAAGCCACTTTTTTTTCATTGCTGTTGTGACTTAGAATGGTCATTAAATGAACTGTTATAAGTCAAAGTCTACCTGTACACACACACACACACACACACACACACACACACTTACTCCTACACACACACTCATTAATATTGGAAATATTGGAAAGTTTATAATAAAGCTATTATTTAAATGGGTGGAAACCTATCTATCTCTCTCTATGTCTATCTCTACCTCTATCTCTATATCTACTGATTTTCAAAAAAATACAAAGTTAAAAGATAAGACAAACAGAAAAAAACTGAAAAAAGTAAAAGGCCGAGAAGAAAAGAAGGTATAAAAAAGAAAAAGAATAAACAGAAAAAGACTGACTTCCAATTTTCTTTGTTATAGATACAAGTAAAAACTCTTGCTCTAAGATTTGTATGCATTATTTCCATAGTCCGATATAATTCTAATCATCAAATCAACTTCATTTCTTTCAGTCTCTCTCACAAAAAAGGATTGAATTCTTTACAATTTCCAAATTTATACACAAATTAAAATGTGTTAAGAATGTGCATTTTCCAAATTAAATTATGCAATTACTCAATTATCTTACCCTTATAACATCAATAATAACACACAGATTGGTGATAATTACAAATCAACATTTTGCAAAACAGCCCCACTAACAGAATTAGGACACTGCATAACAGGCACACAAATGCTTAGGCCAAGAAGGACATTGCTATATAGTATATTTCATTATTAATATTTTGAAACTTTTCTTTTTTTTGTTTTTATACTCCTATAGTTTGTTTTTATCATATATTATAGTTGTTGTATATTATTTATTTACTGTCCCCTAGTGAGTTTTTGACTCCTCATGGCTGATTGAACAAGTCCCTACAAGATTTTTGGCAAAGTTTCTAAAGTTTGCCATTGCCTTCTTGACAGGGCTGACAGAAAGTGACTGGCCTAAGATCACCCAGCTGGCTTTGTGCCTAATGTGAAACTCAGTCTCCTGATTTCTAGCTGATGCCTTAACCATTACACCAAACTGGCTCCAGTTGTTGTATAATATTTTACCTGAAATGAAATTTAGTAATTGTGTTTGCAATTGTTACTGTTGTATTATCTTTGTTATTATTTTTATAGGTTTAAATGATTAAAAAATATTTAAAAAGTTAAATGTGATCTCCATATTCACCTACAAAGCCGTATTTATAATTATTTTGTGATACTGCCATTTCTCATTAGAAATAGTTAAAAATTAGTTAGTTGGACATATAAGGCAACTATCAACAAAGAGATGGTATATTAACATATTCTCCTCAAAAACAAATTTAGTTTGAAAAACGTAATGTGCATTTCATGTCCTGCCCAGCAATGTTCTGTAATGATATTTTCCTTCTAAATAGTAGTTCATAATATTTTTAGATGAGAATTAGATACTAGTTTTGCTACTCCTTTCTGTAAACGTCCAACTGACTTTTAAAATTATATTTTCTTTTTTCAAAAATGAGAGAGAAAATCCAAACAAATAATTTATTTTTACCATGAAATGTTGTTTTTAAAATGTTTCTTTTTAATAAAATGTTCTTTAGATGAAATAATTTTATAGATACATCTAGTGGTGAATGGCACATATTTACCAGTACCAATTATTTGAATAGACAGTCATGACAGAAGATTATATTTTAACTGCATTTTAAAGAATAAGTTTTAATTCTCCCAAATTCTCCAAGGATACAAAGGTTTTCATTAATAATAATTTGAGAGAAGTATATTTCCTGGTCAACTATGGCAGTTGAAATATTTATTTAACTTGTTCAGAAGTTGAAAAGTTGAAGTAAAAATATTTAATCTCATGTTAAATGAAGCTTTAAGTGCTTTTTGATGTAGAAAAGTGGGATAAAAACATTTTACATAAATAATTAATTTCATTAAAAAAACATATGCCAATGGACTAAAGCTTCATAAAATCAGTTTCTGAAAATTCTCTGATCTTGATTCAAAGGAAAAAGAAGCTGTCAGGAAATGTGTGCAATGACAGATAAGACAGACAGACCCTATTTTCCTCAGGACCCAGATTTTTCTCACACACTACCGTTTCCTTTGACTTCCAAGGAAATTTGGCACTATTCAATAGAACTTACATAAGAAGCCTTAACTAAGTTAGAACTCTCTTTCTCTCTTACATAAATTCCATTCATTTCACAGACACAATTGCCCTTTTCATGTGGCCATCCAGCTACACACAAGGAAGACATTTCAGAAGACTTAAAACTGGGTTGCTTTTTGTATTTTTCTTGGATTTTTAAATGCTGTTTCTCTATTTTCTTCTAGAACCAAATGACACGCTAAAAAGCATGTGGAACAATGACTGCTTTACTGATACTTTCATATGGTTCCTCTGAAGATTTACATGCTTCCTTTGGTAATTAAAGTGCCAATAATTTCCAAGACAGATACCAAGATTTAAAAATGTCTATTTGATCAATGAAAACTTTAGCAGGTTTATTACAATGATGCCTAGAATTGTTGCCATTCTCCTAACAAATCCAATTGTTAGCTATCAATTGAGAATCTTCACAATGACATGAATAGTTTGTACACAAATGGAAAACGCACGGCAAGAAACAAGTGAAACATAACAACCATATATTTAATATGCCCACCTCCACTACCGCCGTTTCTATATGCTATGCTCATTGTATATAATGGACAGGTTCTCTCTGTCTAGTCCTATATAGTGGTCTCCAGAGTTCCTCATTAGTATAGGCAGTGCAAAGATTCCTAGAAGTTAAGAAACACATTCAAAGGACATATTGTGGTGTATATGCACCCTTGAGTCAGTTTTTGATCCTGGAGACTGGCTGGAGAAGTCCCTGTAACGTTCTTGCAAAGTTTTATGGAAGTGGTTTGCCACTGCGTCCTTCCCAGGGCTGAGAGACAATGACAGGCTCAAGGTTACCCAGCTGGGTTTCTGCCTATGGCAGGAATAGGAACAATCTCCTTTTCTATTTGTACAGATTTTATGTACAGAAAAATTCACACTGGGTCTATATACTTAAACATCATCCAACTTCCATGTATTTATTGTACATGGGTAGAAAACAGTCAGAAAGACACTGAGGTTTTATATTATAATCTCTCTCTCTCTTTATGCATCTGTATACAGAGACACAAATATGTACATAAAAGTAATATAGTAATTATAAATAATTTTAACACACATTCATATATATCCATTTCTCCATACAATTCTCAAATGAAACTAATGTTCCACATCATTATCTACATAGTACAGTATTTTATATCCTGAGGATGTGCCACTACATTCCATGCATAATATATCCAAATTGGTGGGATGCAATTAATAGCATCTAGATTAGAAAACAGTGTGTTCGTGCTTGGAATAAATTTGGAGCTTGATTATCTTTATAACACACTGGTCAAAATGTATTACAGTTCAATCCTTATTACTGAAAGGAAATTTTGTATGAAATACTTAAGGGTGGTAACCTATCTCTTCCTTCTCCAGCTTGCCAAATTGTGTTACAAGAAAATAATTTACCAAAGCTATGATGAATGGCTAGTGTTGTGTTTCGGGATCGGTGAGGCATTGACGAGGCAGCAGGTGCAAACAACAACTCTTTTATTGAGGTTACAACAGAAGCAGCCTAACTGCCGCTTAGCCTCTATTTATACACTCACCGCTAGGCGGCAACCAATAGAATCAAAGCAAAAGTTCCCGCTTAAAACAAGTTAACAAGTATGTAGACAGCCAGTCTGGAGTTTAAACAATTCAGCCGTTTGACCGTTTCCAAGTAATTTCCAAGTAATTCACAACAATACATAACAGCTACAATGAATATATTGGGGCTTACCTAGTGTGGTTCATGTATTTGGAAGATTGACTTGACTTGACTTGAAGTCAATGTATTTGGAAGATTGACTTGACTTGAAATGTAAGAGATAACTGGTAAAGAGCATGAATGAATGAAAACACATAAACTGTACTCAACGAAGAGAAAGATGGAGGATGAGCAAAAAAGTCAGAAATCTACAAGATGAAAGATTGTTGCTGAATGAGATAATAATGATAGCTGTTAAACATAATATATGTGGGAGAATAAATGCAATGTTTGGCAAATGGTTCAAGACAGAAGCCTAGAATGTGTGATTTCTTCTTGGTTGTTTATTGTATTTATACTTAAATGTATAAGAAATGTGCATGGTGATGGCAGAGGCTTGTTAGTTGAAATTTAAACATGTTTGTATTTTTTATGCAGATTATGTCTCGTTGGCTGAAAAACCAAATTGTTTTCAGCAAATCCTAAATGGATTGCATGATGCAACATACCACTTGAACTGAAAATGAATGTATCAGAAACCAAGATAATTGTTTCTGAAAATGAATATATTTAAAAAATCAAGACAGTTATGCTTTGAGTGGAGTGTCTAATTTCAAGTTAAAAATGAAGAACAGAGCAGACAGATAAATTTCCAAACTGATCAAGATTTGGGTCTGAGTTTTATTTATGTGTAAATAAAATTAGACAAATAAGTATGGTGCCTTGGGGAAAATATACAAATTTTAAGATCCGCAGATACTGGGACAATGTAATGGGTAACATATGATTTTGCATGAGGAATGGATGTTTGTCAAAAGAAGCAGAATGATTGTGATTAGCAGTCTGCTTCTGCTATTTTGCTGTTAAGAGAAACATAAAACAAACAGAATGCTGTGGAAATAAGGTATTTAAAAACTGCATATGGAAAGCCAGAGCAGGTGGAATCTAGGCTAAATTAGTATTGAATGAATGTGGATTAGTTTCAAGAGAGTGACTGGTTTGAAAAAAGAATGAACACAAAGGTAGGTTGGAGCAAATAAATCACAAATATATAAAAGAAGAGTTCATCAGACAAAAGGAAGATCAATAATGAGAAAATTATGGTTGGATGGTGTTGATGAGAGCCTAAAAAAAAAATAACCTCAAAAATCAAAATTAATCTATAACATCCAGGTAATTCTCAACTTACAACCATTTGTTTAGCAACCATTCGAAGTGGCAACGGCACTGAAAAAAGTGATTTACAACCGGTCACGCACTTACGACTGTTGCAGCATCCTCACGTTGATCACATTCCCCTGATCAACATTCCGGCACTTGGCAATGGATATGTGTGTATGACAGTTTCAGGATCCAGAAATAATGTAATCACCATTTGTGATCTTCCTAGCTGGCTTCCAAGAAGCAAAAACAATGGGGAAAGCTGGATTTGCTTAACGACCACATGATTCACTTAACAACCCCATGATTCACTTAACAACCCCATGATTCACTTAACAACTGTGGCAAAAAAGGTCATAAAATAGGGTGTCACTCATTTAACAACCACCCTACTTAACAATGGAAATTCTGGTCCCAATTATGATCATAAGTCAAGGACCACCTATAAAGAAGCAAGTATTGTTGTTGTTAGTTGCGAAGTCGTGTCCGACCCATTGCGACCCCATGGACAACGTTCCTCCAGGCCTTCCTGTCCTCTACCATCTTCTGGAGTCCATGTAAGGAAGCAAGTACGGTTTGCAACAATAAAAAGTTATAGAGCCATACAATAAACAATGTTGGCGTAAACTAGATTTAGCTAGCTTTTCCATCCATTTATTTAATCTCATGATGTAATTTGTTTAGCTTACAAATTCTTACTTTGCGAAGAACTGCCTCTCCCAATAGCTTGACAGTTTGTGTGTGTATGTATGTATGTATATATATATGTGTGTGTTTGTGTGTGTGTGTGTGCATATAATTGCAGTTTTCAGTCATTCTTTTAAAGATTAATATGTTTAACCTTTTTTAAAAAATGCATGTCTTCTAAATAATTAAAGGCATTACACCGAATTTTAGTGATTACAAAAGGAAACCAAGTGTTTCAAGCAAGATAAAACTACAAGAATAATTATACCGAGATATATATTCTGGAACAGGCAGAAAGCCCTTTATCCTTGAAATACTCTGGTCTCTGACTTCCTTCCTCCCAAAAGAGTAGCAACTCAAGGAGAAAATTGCCTCCAAATGTGCCCAACATTTTGATGCAAGAAACAAAATACAATCTTCTGGCTTCAAGTCTTTTCTAACTCTGCCACACTGGAATTGCCTATTTCATATGTTTCTCTTCTACAGTATAATATAGAATGAAAAATAAACCATTTTTATTTCACCATTACGAAAGTGGGTATTGTTTTCTCAAACCAAATAGCCAAATCTTATATAATGTTAACATTCTCTATTTTTCACAGATGCACGGTAAGGCCCAAGAAACTCAGAATTTCACTATAGAAAAAAACTGCTGAACACTACACCAGAGGCGCAAAGTCAAGCAGTAGCTTTTCTATGTCCATAAATATATTCAAACTGACAGGAACCACCAAAACATCAGTTTAGACAGGATAATGCAACAGAGCAGTACTGCAACCGTATGTAAGAATGGCTAAGCTGTATAGGTAGTCCTCGACTTACAACTATTTGTTTAGTGATTGTTACAGTGGCACTGAACAAAGGGAGTCAAAAATGGTCCCCGAAGTTATAAACCAATGCAGTGCCCGTGTGGTCACATGATCAAAATGTGGGTGCTCAGCAGTCTGCCTGCACTTATGACTACAGGGGCACTTCAACTCTCCCCACCCCATATATGCCCTTTTGGCCCCCTGCACTCCAGGGCCCCTGCCACTTTAGCTGACCTTCACTGTCCTTTTGTTTCCACTCTTGAATAAGCCTGGCTAGTCTGGCCATTCCTGAGGCAACTGCTAGCTGCATGAGACTTTCTTCCCAAGGTCATGCACAGTGGTCTTCTCACAAGACAGGGGGATATAGCTTCAGGTGGCCCTACTGAAGAGGCAGGGTAGAAACGCCTTGTCAGCAGCAAGAGGAAGAAGATGGTGAAGGTTAGATGGAGCAGCAGGGGCCTCAAGAGTTCATAGTGGTGAGAGCAACTATGGCTGGGACTGGATTGGGACACTTCCTGTAAAGCTGTGGTTTTGCATCATGCTGTTGGAGTTTCCCAGGGAAGACATGGAATGAAGAGGTACTTGGGGGAATTGAAGGGGAGGCATTTCCTTATCTTGGAAGAACCAAATCTTAGGGCTGGGACGGCTCAAATCTGGAATGGCTTGGATTGGGGTGGGTTCTTGCCTAATTTGCTTAATGACAGCAACAGCGAATGTCAAGATTGCCATTGCGCAATGCAGTCATACAACATCATGCTTATGACCACACTGCTTAACAACTGAAATGCTGCTCCCAATAGTGATTATAAGTCAAGGACTACCTGTACAATGTGCAGAACTGAATCTGACTTGCTATAAATTCTTCAACAAGTTTCATGAGGTCAAATCTAGCAAGACCTTCCCCATTGTCCCTTGTTCAAGGTATAGTAAAAGCAACATAGCATTGTCTCTGAATGGCGAAGGGAAATTCTGTGAAACTGGGAAATATTTGCATATCCAAATATATACAGCGCATTCTGAGAAAACAGAATGCTTTCCTAGGCCAGATTCCAAACCTAGTCATAAAAAGGAGTCATTCTTTCTCTTGGACAACCCTAAAGACTAGAAGTTTTCACCTCTACTTTAAAATAATACTGCTTGAACCAAAAGTCTTGTTTATCATAACTATATTTTTTGAACAACCCAACTGCAAACCATAGTTTATGAAACTTGTTTATCTAAAACAAGTTTAGAGTTTGTAGAAGACACTAATTACCATCAATTCTTCATGTTCCTCATTTTGGGTATAGTGGATAAAAGGAAGAGATTGTGTTCTAAAGGTGAGATAGAGATGCTAGGCTTGACCACCATTTATTACAATATCCTCATCTGAAAGGAGCTTATGTCTGACAACAGTACTACACCAGAGTAAAACTATTATTGCTTCCCCTCTTACTTTTATCAAGGTAATTGTCCTACTAAGATTCTCAATGGAGGTATCCTTCCTTACCAATATTAGGGTGCTTCAAAAGGCGACAGATTCTAGCTTCTCTCTCTAATTTCTGGTGATCTGTAAGAAATGAAAATATACATAATTTTACAAAACATATTTTTTTATTTAACAGAGGCAAAACAAATTATAACCTGACCATACAATATATAATTCACTTTGTGTAATTTAAATTGCAATAATTCTGTATTCCAGGTAGATGTTTTCCTGACAGAAACAAAACAAGAAACGATCCATCACACCTACTCAAGTCAAAAATTTAAAGTATAAAATTTCACTTTCATATCCTGTTCAGTTTTCAATATAAAACTCTGGCTTTGACAAGGGAAAACCAAGTCAGAAATTGTGGACATGGACAATAAAGCACCGTTTTCCATGTCCTCCAGTTCCACCTCCTATTTTGATTCTTTCCCTTTTTCTTTATTCTTCTTCCCTTTCCTAAGGGAGATATTTGAAAGTATAACAATTAGGAGAAAATATATTATATGAGCATAAGCTTTCACTATAACTGTGAACAACTTTAATGAAGAGACTCCAATCGGAGGATAGATAGGCCTGCTCGTTTTCTACAAAAGCTTAACAGTGTATCATTAATAATTTTCAGAAATTATGTTTTGCACAAATCACTGCCAGTTTTGGAATTTCAGTGAATGATAACCATAATTAATGAGTGAAGAAGGAGAGAAATATATTTAGAGAAGGCAGAGGAAGAGGTAGATATACCATATCTTGATGGCAAAAATCTAGATGCCCACTAGATGAGGTACATAAAGCTGCGATTGTTGCCATCTGTGATTCTCCAGTATTTGCCACCTAGATATGCCTAACTTCTTCAACTGCACTCCCTTAATCCAAATACCTCCTAGTTTACAGGTACTCCTTGACTTACAACCACCAATGAGCCCAACATTTTCATTGTTTACCCCATTTTACGAGCTTTTTTGTCACAGTTGTTAAGCAAATCATTGCAGTTGTTAAGTGAATCTGGCTTCCCCCGTTGATTTCCAGCCAGCTGGAAAGTTATAAATGGTGATCACATGACCCCAGGACAGTGTAATTGTCATAAATACATGCCAGTTGCTAAACATCCGGATTTTAATCATGTGACCATTGGGATACTGCAATGGTTGTAAGTGTAACAAGCAGTCATAAGTCACTTTTTTTAGTGCCATTGAAAGTCCGAACAGTTGCTAAATGAATGGTTGTAAGTCAAGGACTATGTATATTTAAGGAAAAAATATCTAAGTCCATAATAAAACCCAGATTTAATTATGTTACCTCCCCTAATCTTTTACAAAAAATATAACCTTGCTATCAGAATTAGTACAAAGGTTAGTACAAGTAGATATATATATATATACACAGAGATAGCTTTTCAAACATTGTAATGAAATGGACTAAGTAGCACATTTTCTTTTTTCTTCTATTTTGCAGCAATGTTTCTTTCTTCAAAAAAAAAAGCAAAAAGAAAAAACAAGACAACTTGTTTTTTCCACTTTAAACAATGAATATATGTTAGCTCCAACCTGAGAAAACATCATTCTGCTCATTATGAATATTAATACTGTACTAGTTTGACTTCAATGCATCCCATGATTGCTAATTCAAAATCACATTGCTCCCACAGACAAATACAGTTCATGCTAGGCTTATCCACTTTGTATTAGGAATGCTTTAAAAAAATCTGGAAGATTTTTCTGGGTCTCCAAATACCAAACATTTAAAGACTTTTTCTTGTTACAGTAATGTTATATTGAGCTGGCCCTCAGTATACTATCATGATCATATATTATGATGATAAATCTGAATTGTATCATTGCCTTGTCTCAGTATGTTTTAGAGGCACCATGCAGTAGGATGTATTAAGGATCTCTGTGCCTATATGGATAAGGAAAGCAATTAGTATTTAGTACTGATAATCATTTATGCTAACAAAATATAACTAAAAATTGAACAATATAATTTTTAACGTTAAAACTTTTGAAGCTAAAAATGTTTGTATGCAGAAAGCTAACATAGGCTGCTGAAACTGAGCATCATTGGATCATAACCAAGCTGGGCTTATTATAGGAAGCCTCAAGGAGTGCTGCTATTACTAGCAATGGAGCAAATAATTTATAAGCCAATTATTTCATGAACTTTAATCTAATTTTCTGTTTCTTTGAGAAGAGTTCATAGTTTTGCCTGAGTTAACCTGCCACTAAGCAATCATTCAGTTTTAGTAGTAGGTAAGTATTTTGAATGAGGTTTTTATATGGCAGTGGAATATACAATGATGGACTATATAAGTCAAATTCTCACAGGTATGTGAGGCAGGTATGGAAGTCAGAAGTTGTATCTGTATAAATATAATAGAGTATTTTGGAAACTTGAGCCACGAGGCAAACAAAACAATACTGTACATTGTACAAAGTATCCTGCAATGCTCCTAAAAAGTGGCCAGGTTTGGAGCTGAATTTCTAAGACAACTATTATTACATAATTGGGATAAATAGGGCTGTGTAGGACTTGAATTCAAAGGGAAGAGATGCTTCTGCACATACAGGATGTGAGCATACCATCCTTCTGCAACTTCTTAAAGCAAGCTGCATTTTTCCCTCCAGGATCCCTCTTCAATTGTTGCACAATTCCAGGAAAAGACATATTTGGCTCTCACAAATGCCATGGTCCACCCCAGAATGTATTTCAGCCTTTGAAACTGAAGAGATAGTCAGCCCTATGTTGCAGTTGCTAACAGCCTTGCCCTGAAAACTTTGAATAGGTGTTAATCTCATAATGAATCACTACTCATAGTGAATAGAAGAATTACTATACAAATTTGACATGGCTGAACACTTAAAGGGAGTAAATAAAATAAAATGAATTATTCTGGTGTTTTAGCTGGTGTTTTCAATTAGTCTGGCTACCGGTGGTGAGCAAAACATTTTAACATCTGCATAATGACATATATAAAAGTGAAACATTTTAATTTCTTATATAGAGTGCCTACTACATACTCTACAGTCAGTAAGTCCCTAAATAAATTAAAATGAAGTTTACTCAACCTAATGGACTTCATACCACACTTAATAATTTATCTCATTTGACACAATACTAATCATTAATGCCAAGCTGTTAAAATATTCCTTGATAATGAACAGTAAACAAAACAGGTATTATGGCAGAGAAAACACTCCAGTTATCATCTGACTTTGCTGATTTTTGACTATAATGAAGATTTGATAATGATATCTTGAATGGTATAATAAAAAGTAGTATATCAGGAAGTATATTTCTCTATTTTTACACAGTCAATTGAAATTGGAATCTTTATATTAAAAAAACAACAAAGAGCACTGCTATTTATCCTGCTACAGTGTGTCATCTGATCTTAATTTTCAAGTTAATGTAAGCCAAAGTGCAACTAATTAGGTTAACATTGGATTTAAACCAAATAGAAATATAAAGTAAAAGGAGTTAGGGGAAGTTGCACTGCCCACCATCACAGGAAACAAGAAAAAGAAAATATTTCAAGTATGGAATCAGGCAGAAAGTAAAGAATATATAATAAAAAAAACCATAATCCAGTTGCCTTTTGAAAAAGCACCTTTGAGACAACTATGACCTGGATGTCTAAAATTTTCCATAGGAATATAGCCTAAAATGGATTTTATCAACCTACAGTCTTTCACTTGTATCAGGCAGTAAGTGGCCTGATGGCAGAAGCTGGACAAGGGCTGGCTAAGAGTTGAGGCTAAGACCTGATGCAGTCCCTTAGCCAAGACATAAAACTAGGACAGGTATATGGCAGGGATCTCCTCTTTGGGTTTCTTCATACAAGAGTTGAAATATTGACAGTATCTGCAAATGAGCGTAACACTCATTGATTAAAAGGGGAACAAGGCACCATATAAATCTCTAACAGATTTTCCTCTGTGTGTGGGGTAGAAGCAGACCGGTGGCGTGATAAGTAACAGCCTTTTCTTTTCTGCATGTTGATGGATGTTTCTACCACCCCCATACCTTCAATGGAAGAAAAATGGAAAATACGTATTTGCTTAAATATGGAAGAAGATTGGGGATACCAAATTTTGTGGACAGCAGATGGAGAACTTTCGAAACAAAATACATCTTTCCATTTTTTTGTGAAAAGAATTAAAACAATGTCTAATGTAAACCATGTTGGGCCTCTGATAATTTCTATTGCTACCAATTGTCTTTTTTAATAAAAAAAAATCTTTCTTTTTCATTTTCATTGAACATAATTTGATGCAATCCATTCAAGCAGCAACAGATTATACCACAAGCCAGTATTTTTAATTAAAGTGTTGAGGCTATCATCCAGAGTTTATTTTGGACATGCTTTTAAGAATTAGTATGTATTCAAGGAAGTTTTCTAATTGTTTTTATTTGAATAGTACATCCAAGCAAAACATGCCAGACTGCAAACATTTCCGAAACTACCCTAATTTTTCTTTTTCAGAATCAAGGACATTTTATAGAACTGCTATTTTTCACAAGACGTGCATTTCCAAACCTAGACAATTCAAAAACAGCTTGCTTATTCTTGTCACATCGTACATGGCTTTCTTGTCCAGGAAGCCATTCTGTTCAAATAGTTTTGAAGAGAAAGAACACAATCCTTGGTCTCTATCCATCTAAAATTCTCTAAAGCTAGGGCTAGTTTCTGGACTTTTCAAAGTAACCTACTTCCCCCAACCAAATCCTTTAGGAAACATAATCTTCTCCAAGGGTAACATTTGAAATTATCTTCTCTATTCATGACTTTCTCTGGAGTGCTATCTGGTGTCCCCAAAAAGAAGATCCTGTTCTAATATATCACAGACTTCAATGGCAAAAGTATTTTTCAGCAGAGCCCAGTCTTACTAATATTTCCTAATTTTACATACTTGTCAGGTAGCCATGATTGCCAAGACAACTCTCACAGAGATTACAAAAGTATAATGGATTCTTGTAGGCGATGCCACAAAAAGAGCCAATTATTTTTAAAGGCCTGTTGGATGAAAGGAAACTAAATGAGGACACACAATATGCCTAAAGTTATTTGTTTGCATGGGCACTGCCATTCCTTCAGTCTTCTGAATATGATTAGGCAAAACATATTCAATTAATCTGACACACTTTGTAACGACTGGATACAAATGGGGGATAGATAGGGTAACCAAATATCTGAACAGGGCAAAGAAGGACATGGACAATTGGAAAGGAGGACAAATAAGAAGTAAAAGAGGACTGTTGGACTTTGTTGGCATCCATGACAAAAAGTACAAACTACAAAAACTGTGAAAAGAAAAGAAAAAAGTACATAGGCCCCCGTGTATATTACTATTTCCATTATCAGAAAGACTGGCTCTTCAATTGAAGGAATGTGTTAGAAGTGGTTAGGAGGCAAAAGCATGTAATTGATTAAGATTTTGCCAATTTCAGACCGTAGCATAAGTCCTTGGGAGGGTACTAATCAAATAATGGAAGCCACAGAGCTGAGCTTGTTTACTTATGGTTAATACTTATTAAGGAAGTGCTAAAACCTGAAGAAAAGCTGCTTGAAGAGATACCCAAAAAGACAGATAGTATTTAACTTTAAGGCTATGCTTGCCAGATGGAGCTCATCAAAATAAAAAGACATAGTAGCCTCCTTTTGCTGGACATCTGGTGAGCCTAGTGATAGGGTAATGAGAAAAGAATATCTGTGGATTACTCAGCTCATACATTAAGGGTTTCATTTTCTTTAAAAAAAATAAGATACTAATTTATAGTCATATACTCTTAAAACAGGAATGAAAAAAGATATTGTATTCATAAGCTTTTAAATGCTCTTCTATTTATTTAAACCATTTATATAGCTGTCCGTCTTATAACCAACTCCAGGCAACCAAGAGTACTATAAAACAGGGGTCCCCAACCCCCGGTCCGTGGACCAGTACCAGGCCGCGACTTGCCAGCAACCGGTCCGCACAAACAAGCAAAGCCCCATCCGCGATATGCAAGCACAACACAAAACCACGCACCCTCCGGTCCACGGAAAACCCTCTTTCCACGGAACTGGTCCTGGTGCCCAAAAAGTTGGGGACCTCTGTTATAAAACACTTGTACCTTTTTACTGTTCATGATAGCCCTAAGTGCTACTGATTTCTTCACATTCTTTCATGGATTGAGAACAAATTTCTCAAAGTAGGAATCTTTAATATCCACCTAGGTCCTCCTATGATTAGGTCTACAATGATTACAGAATAAATTTGATACTCACTTTTAATCTCACTGTATGGGCAGCAATATGGACAGTAGTCATTCTTTTCAACAGCAGAATGCCTAATTAACAGTCATCCTATGAATTCATATCTAGCTAACAATGTATCCACTTATATTTTCATTATTTTATGTTCCTAATATTCTTTTACCCGAGTTATCCTTTTGCTTCTTTTTAATTACTACTTTAATTATAGCTTTCAACTGTAATTCAACATCTTCATATTCACATTCTAAGGAAGACTCAGATTCTAATTCAAAAACACTAATGTAATTTTCAATTCCAGAAATAATATCTATGTTAAAAAATGGTTCTAAAAATAAGACTTACAGAGATGAAAACCTCTGTACTTACTCCCTTTGGCATATTAAAACACACAGAAACACATACATGCAAATTCTGGGGTTTTGCCCATGGCATATAGTATTACAATTGAAAAAAAATTAACGATTCTTGACTGGTACTAGTTACTGAATATAGCTCATTTCAATTTAATCTTTAAAAGAAAATGAAACTCTTAATGAACTTGTAAATGTTACAACTACCACTTAATATATTTATTTTAATATCTTATATGAATATTTCCTTTTTAGGTAAATAGGAAAATAAAGATGAAGAACTGTTGTATGCAACAGCAAAAGATAATATGAAAAAAGAGAAATGCTTAGAGCTGCCTTGGCAGAAAAAAAATCCATATCTCAGCTGTGTATCTAGGAACTGTATGGTTACTACAGGAGCATTCTGGAACTTACCTACATATTAATAACTTGAGATCTGATACGTAACACTGTATCAGGAATGAAGGGATGAAGAAAGGAAAAAAGAAGATGGGAGGAAAAAAAGACTTATGTAAAGAAAAATATCCTACTATTCACATTTTTCTCATAAGAATGTGACAATCTTAGCAAATACAATTTTGAGTTACATCCACAATTGAGCCCAAAATTTCTGTTACTAAGTGAAACATTTGTGTAATGAATTTGCCTCATTTTATGACTTTTTGCCACAGTTGTTAAGTGAATAATTGCATTTGTTAAGTTAGTAACATGGTTGCTAAGTGAATCTGGCTTCCCCATTGACTTTGCTTGTCAGAAGGTCACAAAAGCTGACCACATGATGGCGGGACACTGCAACCATCATAAATATGAACCAGTTGCCAACCATCTGAATTTTGATCATGTGACCATGGGGATGCTGCAACGGTTGTAAGTATGAAAAATGATCATGTCACTTTTTTCAGTGCCATTGTAACTTTGGTCACTAAATGTACTGTTCTAAGTCGAGGACTACCTGTATACACATGAAAACCTTAGCAAATGAGATTTTTATCTGTATTTTATCTCCCCCAGCAACAGACACAAATCTATTTTGCTCCCCTGTACAGCAAAAAAAACCAACAACTAATGTAAGAATATCCAACAATTACAACATTTCCAATAACTAATCTTTAAAGTTTCAAATATTAACTGGTTCAGATCTCAAAAAAGGCTAAAAAGAATAGTCAACACTGAAGATGTATTTCATAATTCAAAATGGAAATGTATTTCAGTATGAGTGCGGGCTTGTGATCTGTTTTTCACAGTTCTCAATTTTCATACTTTGTGGGGAGAGAGGTATTTACTCTGTCTAAAAAAAAATAGTTCTCAGATACCTGGCCAATTCTCTTGTATTTGTATTATTTGTACTCTTGTGTTGATGTACTGGAAATACAATTTGTCAATCTATTGGTATGTGGAAGGTGATCGCTTCTTTGTAGAGTTGAAGATCATGCTTTTGGCTGATGTTAGGGCAAGCATGATCAAAGATTCATCGGTCCCAAACTCTAATTTACATACAGGAAGATGTTTTTTTCTCCAGTAGTTTAAATTATTCGAATTACTTCTCTTGAAAGAGAGGATCTTGCTGTAGTTATTGGTGATCAAGTGGTTTCCATATTTTTTACATCATCCCCGGACTGATTCTGTAAGAAAGCCAAAGGCATATAGAAAGCAGCAGATCATGTCTAAGTAAAATGAAAATTAGTGATCATTATATACTTATTATTTATTAAAAGTTTCCCTTATAGTAAATGTATTATATATACTTCAGAGCAAAAGTCTCAACCAAGAAAGTAAAGGGGATGAGATAGGAAAAGTACAGTTAGACAAGCAGGCTCATTTGCTAAGGTTTCCCTGATTTAATAACTACCTGAGATGGGAATGAGTGGCTGGCTCTAGGTGACCCAAAATAGTATCTTGATAATCTTATCAATCATTGGTTTTAGTGAAGTAACCTTTCCAAAACTAACTTTGCAGAAAACAGTATTTTTGCCTGTAGGTGACAATTAATAGTAACTGCTTTTTTAAATTCACATTGCTTTTTTCATGAAGGCAAAAGGAAAGCAGTTTGCTCTTGTCTTCTTATGGGATTCCACCACCACCCCTCAAATTCCTAGATTAGACTATATCTCTGCTATTGTCTAGTGGTCTTTATTAACAAGGATCCAACTCTTCAGCTTAACTTTTCACGATTACACCAGACAAAATGTATCTTCCAATGAAGTTGTGGCTATTGAGAACAGCATGGGAAATATCTTTTTCTCCCCTCCCCACATATTATAGATAGGTTTACAAAATTCTGAGCCTGTGTTGATGGAAGAGACGAAGTAGGATAAGGATTTTTAAAAATATAAATATTTTATTAAAGATAACTATGGAAAAATAACCATTATAATTAGGACAGAAATGTTGAAGACTGATGTTGCATCCCCAACTCTTTATTTCATGCAGAATTCTCAGTCCTGGGTTGCAAAATTCCAGGCAACCACTGGATGGAAGCAAAGAGACATACTACCGCTTTATACTCATCTAACAGTCATCCAAATTTTTGCAATTAAGATTGTAATCCTACTTTATGAAAGGGAAAAGATAATATTCCCCAGAATAAAATTAAGTTTCACTTAACTATCAAGAGCCTGGAATATGCCTTCAATTCAGGGGGAACAATTCAGAAATGTGAAGGCAATGCAGTTAACTCAAGGTTTGTTCCACAAACAGAAGCCACAACATCTATCTCAAACTGATGCTACCTTAAAGTATCTTGATGGCAGGGGATAGACTCAAGTAAGGCTCAATAACATACTCCTTACCAGTCATCTGGCTTATTTTTAAAAAAATTGTTTAAGGTGAAGCGTACTGTAAAATATATACATATCCTTTATATATTAAATGGCTATTCATTTAGAACAGGGGTAGGCAACCTTGGCTCTTTTATGACTCGTGGACTTCAACTTCAATTGAAGTCCACGAGTCATAAAAGAGCCAAGGTTGCCTACCCCTGATTTAGAACCTTAACTAACTCCAAAAAGAGGTGCTAAATTGGGAAGAAAGCATCAAGACAGTTCCTAATCACCCATATACAAATGGGCAGAAAGGTCAAGACAGTTTGTTTTCAACTTTCAGATAAGGAAATGGATCAAATTTTCTTCAACCATGTTTGAGTAAACAAACTTCATTTTTCACTATTGGGCCATTTCCTCTCTTATGTCTTAAGTTACAAAGAATACCAATGATTTCTTTGGACCAGAGAATCCTAAGGACAGATTGGATGAATAAGAAGCAACATAATTTTTAGAATTAAGACCTCTGACTAGAATCTCAAAACATTTGGTCATCTTTCCTCGCATGAGAAATCATATGTCAAGAGGTATAGACTTCTTTGAATATTAATGCATATACAGTGTGGACAAACTTTCATTCAGTATCAGGTATTAGAATAAAAATAAGTCCTATTTAAATCATCTTTCTGGCATGTCTCCTTTTTGACATTAGACCTCATCCTCAAAGAGTTCCATTGAGAAGTAAAGTTCATAGCTTATAAATGGTGAGTCATGTTTGAAGCTTGGCTCTGTTGCTTTTTTGTTGCCTAAATATTCCAACCTTCTAAATCTTGGCCAGTAGCACTTCAGTACATACAAGAAATGACTCAGAAATACAAAGTGGTTTCCAAAAACAGCATATAAATGACTCTGAGATGACTATTTTCTTTCAGGGAAAAATAATTTCCCTGTAAATAATCTACATTCAAGTATAAAATGAATATAGTATAATGTCATTATATTATAAATGCTTGTTGAAATTACCAGAATTTCAGCCTAAGCACAATTACTAAGGAATAGGTGTTATAAAATGCTAGTAAATTTCTTAGGGGTTACATTCAGTGGTGGGATTCAA
Organism: Azemiops feae; assembly: GCA_023970755.1. NCBI lineage: Eukaryota > Metazoa > Chordata > Lepidosauria > Squamata > Viperidae > Azemiops > Azemiops feae. The sequence continues at coordinate 78,873 of JALGBA010000658.1, read as the reverse complement.
CCAGTTCACACTTCTGCAGAACCGGTAGCTAATTTTTTGTTGCCCAGGCCCAGAATGGACTTCCAGAAGTGGCATCCACAGAGAACCGGTTGTTCACATATTTGAATCCCACCATTGGTTACATTGTGGGAGACAAACTGGCACTTCCAGATGTTTTAAATTATATTTTCCATAAATTCCAGACAATAGGTCTATTGATCAGATTAGGGAAGCTGTAAAACATCTGATGAACACCAAGTGCCTAGGTCTGGAACTACATCTTTTGGAAAATGCCAACCTCATCATTTCTTTAAACTTTATTTAAAACTACCAGCTATTAAATTTACTGAGCTTAGACAAAGCAATTGTATAATAAATAAAATAAAAGGAATAGATTCATACACAGGATTTACATTGGATCTGCAGATTTCCCCTCACTTCACTTCTAAATAGTCTGGAGGAAAACCTAAATAGAATTGAGTTTCATTTTCACAAAACTTGTTAGCACCTATTGGCAGGTCCTACAGCCCCAAGTACAAAGAACTGAAGACGGTTAACCTTTTATCCCACAAAACTGGGACTCATTTTCTTCTACTTGGACATAAGTTAATTGAGCTAAATTCTTGCCTGAAAGCTTCTCCTAATTATTATTGATTTTTGAAGGTTACCAGGATCAGAATAAAATTGCAGACATACTTTTTAAAAATTATTTTGACTTGTCTTTTAAAAGAAATTCTCTGCTTAATCAAAATCCTCGTATTTAGCCTTCAGCTAACTCGTGGTGAAGGAAAAAGCCTACAATCCGAAGGAAAAACATGATGATCATTACTAATAACTAAGGCTGTGCAGTGCTTCAGATTTTAAACATGTGGAAACAGTTTAAACATCTGTCTCCAACTCCCTGTATATTTTCTAGGGATTGCTTGGCTGTGTCATTTAACACAAACTCAGGAAAAGATGCATTTGGTCTTAAAGAATTGTAGACAGGATCTACATAACTCAATATCCCTACTTATAATATAGACATATTGTGTTGTAGTTTTCGTCTGATAAAATCAGATGTCACAATAACAGGCTTCTCTTCATGACTCTGGCTTTTCTGCCTATTTCTAACCCCTATAATTCTTAAAATCTGCTTTGGAGGATTTGAGGCCCTTCAGGGCAGATTTTCAAAGTATGTTGAGGCAGTTTCAGGAGATAAAGAAAGATGCCTGGTTCGGATGACAGAATAATTCTGCGGTGCAAATATTCCTCTTGCGATTTCACTCTTTATATCTATTTTGTCTTGCTTTTCATTTAGAGATTATAACATAAGATTCCTAGCTAGTCTTCATTTATGAAAGTTATGCCACAATTCAAGAGCTGATTTTGTAGGTAGTTTTAAAAGAAATTTAGTATTTATGAAGTCACCACAGAAAATAACTGAATCCACCAAAATGGTAAAAGTTATAGGATTTTTTAATGGCCATTAGATTAAAACTGTAACCGCTCTTCTGCAACTGTTCCCCGTCAATTTGCAACCTAGGAAGGAGGGGAGAGAAACAAATTTAATACCTGAATATGTGAAAATATTTTTGGGAAGGAAAATGTTGCAATCAGTTATCCAATTAACCAGTAGGAATGCTCCAAAACACCATGCTATTGTACAATACTTGAAATAAGTTAGCCTAAAAATCATAGTAGAAAACATTTGCATGTACACATATATCGTAGATCCTTTCTGAATAATAACAGAAGAAAAAGTCTATTGGGAAAAAAAAATCAAGGAAAATGTAGAAGGAAAATGGATCACCCTAATGAATTCAGCCAAATTTCATTGCTTAGGATGCACAATGTGCATTTTGCAAATACACACATGGCCTCCAAATCCCATTTATGTGGCCTCCAGAGCCTTCTTGATCTGCAACTGCCAAAAACTGGCAACATGGTGTCCCATTATTCTAAACAGGAAACACACACGTACACACACAAATATAAATACTAAAACAGCTTTACTTTTTTAAAAAAAGAAAACTCACAAAAAAGAAAACTCAAACAAAAGAAGATCTACAGAAAATATGGGAGCACATCACGTAGCATTACCTTACTCAGTTTGCATAATTGAAACATTAAGTATGATACCTGGCACTAAAAGGAGCCCATATATATCAAGGGTCTGAGGGGTAGTAGTGCTCAGAAATATCTCTAAAGAAAAGTGTTGCTGAAGGCTGATATGTTTTCTTTGAAGCTTCCTCATAGCTTCCTCAGAGCATAAAGCTTGACAAAAAACAAGGGAGATGTCAGTGTGACAACTATGGACTCTTTATTGGAGACTTGGGACCTATTACATTCCAGCATATCAAGGGGAAAATAAGAAGGCAGGAAACAGAACTGTTGTCTGTTCCCGCTTTTCCCCTTAAGAAATATTTCCACATAAGAACTGCAAAACTCTATTTTATGTTGGCTGGAGTCCTTAATCAGAGTGTATTACCATGGAGCTTGGAATAGTTACAGATTCCACTTGTGTGGAACTAAACCAAACTAAGAAACCAATACAGAGCATCGCAATGAGTTAGAGTGATTGAATGTTGGGAAAACAAATCCAACAAAATGCTGGTGTTTTTACAATATGAAGAAGAACAAATGAAAAGGAGCTTTAGAAAATATATTCTGAAAAATGCACATCCAACAGTTTTTATATCTTTCAATGACTGCGCTACTAATTGTTCTCACTTTACTGATAAGGAATCAAGGGTGGGCTGGGTATCCTGAGGTGAAAAACAAAGGATAAAATTCACAATGGTAAATATCTTTCCAAATGGTGCGTGCTCCTTGTCTTGTCTGTCTGTCTATCTATCATATTTCTAAACAGCACATTTCTCTCAAAGAGGGGCTCTGGGTGGTGTACAATATAATATAACCAATAAATAAAACAACATATGAGAAATAATATTAAAATTAGGGTTAATTTTATTTTAAATTATAGAATAATGATAATTAAACATCAAAAGGGGAAAAATCTTCAAGATGGCCATTTAACATTAGATTATTACATGGGGGGGGCCCTCTCAAGAGACTAGCCAGCCTTATGGTTGCAGAGTCCTCTGTGCTCCCCTATGCAAGGCCTCAGAGCCAAGTTGTGACCCTTTGTGGGAGACCAAGAGATTAGGGGGTTATTACCTTCCTGCTGCCGAACCAATCAAAGTACCCAATACCAAAAGAATGCCCAACTCTCTTCCTATAAAAATTCACTGGGAATTAATGTTATCCTTTATAAATGAGCAATAATCTGATCTAACTTTTTTCCTCTTCTCCTTTCTTTCCCCTGGACAAATGTAAATAGTTAATAATCTTCTTTAGTTTGCTCTTCCAAAGTAAACCAACCCTTTCCCAATAACCTGCTATATAGAGCATAACAGCCTATTTAAAATTGGGCTCTGATATTCAAAGCAGGAGGTCTTCAACCCATCCCTTTTTCAGAAAATGTAGAGTATAAAACAATGTAAGGGAAGAAGTTTGCTCAGCCATTCTGCATCTATGGAACCTTCAATTAATTCTATTCAAGATGAGATTCCTGGTTCATCTTAAAGAAGGAAAAGAACACCAATTTCTCTTCAAAAAAAACCAACCCATTTTTACAAAAGTGAAGGTAGCTTGTCATGGGCCTCCGATTGCTTGCAAGCATGCAGATGATAAAAATAGCTAGATAGATGCAAATACCTAATTATGAACTGTTCTGTAACTGTTGCCCTATACTGGTGTACAACTTGCATATAAAAGAAGAATTTTCCTCTTGGTCTTCTCTTACAGGAATAAAATCACTGGATGATAAAATATTTTATTTTTGATTTTGGATACCAATGAAAATTTCAAGATATCACAATGCCTGATTCAAGCAAAATTTAAGCTTAGCTTCTAAAATTTTAAAATAAAATGAATATACATTTTATGAAATCTTTTCCATGGATTGCCAGAACAACATCTGTACAGGTTTTATATAAGTCTGGTTAATGATTACCAATTAACATTTGATATTATGAAATGAATTCAGGTTATGTCTGTTCTGCATATATATGTAGGTATTCCTCATCCAATTCTAATAAAGGGGAAGCTTTTTACTGTATTAATTTTATTGTATGTTAAAGACAGCACTACAAGGTACTGTTTCTAAGTATCTACAATTTAATAAAAATTATTATAATCACATTGAATAGAAAATGAAGCTTCTATCATATAGTAAGGTATTTCATGATTTTTTCCTTCCAGATTTCAATACTAATGAGAATTTTTAAGAGACTCTACATTTACATGTCTAACATATAACACTAGTTAGGAGATACACATCATATGGATTCAGTAGGCAAAAGCCAAAGAAGAAAAAAAGCTTATGTGTTGCACTGAAAGCTATTATTATTTGAAATGTTTTCTGCCATCATTTTAAAAAAGAAAATTACATTGTTGTTATTATATTTATCAATAAAGGTAGTCCTCGACTTAAGAGAATTGAACCCAAAATTTCTATTGCTAAGAGAAATATTTGTTAAGTGAATTTTGCCCCATTTTACGACCTTTTTTCCACAGTTGTTAAGTGAATCACTGCAGTTGTTAAGTTGGTAACACGGTTGTTAAGTGAATCTGGCTTTCCCATTGACTTTGCTTGTCAGCCGGTCGCAAAAGGTGATCACATAATCCTGGGACACTGCAATCGTTATAATCAGTTGCCAAGCATCTGAATTTTGATCATGTGACCCTGGGGATGCTGTAATGGTCATTAAGTGTGAAAAATTGTCATAAGTCACATTCTTCGGTGCTATTGTAACTTGAACAGTCACTAAATGAACTATTGTAAGTTGAGTTGAACCTTTGATTTAACATTTTAGTTTTGAAAGCTCAAACCAAGTAAAAACCAAAACCTCTGATAAATATTACCTAATTAATAGAAATGATTTAAAATTATTGATTTTATGGATTTTAAACAGGAAATGTCATCTTTTAATCACTGCTCCCAAGGACATAATTTAAAAATATTTTCTGTAGATGATATCCAGCATACTCTATCTTCCTGTAAGGGAGCAAGCTCCTCTTTATCCTCTCTTGTTTATTATTTTCTATAAAAGGTAAGATGTTATGCTTGATTGGTATATTTTTGTATATACATCAAAATTTTCAGCATTTTTAAAATTAAACTACAGCAAGTTTTTAATTATATTTAGAGTAGAATAGAATAACAGAGTTGGAAGGGATCTTGGAGGTCTTCTAGTCCAACCCCCTGCTTAGGCAGGAAACCCTATACCAGGGGTCCCTAACCCCCGGTCCGTGGACCAGTACTGGGTCGCAGCATGCCAGCAACCTATCCGCACGAACAAGCAAAGCCCCACCTGTGGGATGCAGGCAGCATATAAAATCATGCACCCTCCGGTCTGCGGAAAAACCTCTCTCCACGGAACCAGTCCCTGGTGCCCTATACCATTTCAGACAAATGGTTGTCTAACCTCTTCTTAAAAATTTCCAATGTTGGACCATTCACAACTTCTGGAGGCAGGTTGTTCCACTGATTAATTGTTCTGTCAGGAAATTTCTCCTTAGTTCTAGGTTGCTTCTGTCCTTGATTAGTTTCCATCCATTGCTTCTTGACCTGTCCTCAGGTGCTTTGGAGAATAGCTTGACTCCCTCTTCTTTGTGGCAACCCCTGAGATATTGGAACAGATATTGCTATCATGACACCCCTAGTCCTTCTTTTCATTAAACTAGACATACCCAATTCCAGCAATCATTCTTTACATGTTTTATCCTCCAGTTCCCTGATCATCTTTGTTGCTCTTCTCTGCATTCTTTCTAGAGTCTCAACATCTTTTTTATATCGTGGCGACCAAAACTGGATGCAATATTCCAAGTGTGGCCTTACCAAGACATTATAAAGTGGTGTTAACACTTCACATGATCTTGATTCTATCCCTCTGTTAATGCTGCCTAGAACTGTGTTGGCTTTTTTTGGCAGCTGCAGCACACTGCTGGCTCATATTTAAGTGATTGTCCACTAGGACTCCAAGATCCCTCTCATAGTTACTACTATTAAGTGAGGTACCACCTATACTGTACCTGTGCATTTGGGTTTTCTTGCCTAAACGTAGAACCTTGCTTTTTTCAGCACTGAATTTCATTTTTTCTGTATCTATAGATACATATTTGTACCTATAGAAATAACACCTGCATACCAATATGATGTGGACAATTATGGGTGATGAAAATTTCTCTTCCTGAAAAAATTACAGTACTTATGTTAAAAACCATTAAGGTTTTTAGAAGAAGCTGAAAAACAGTTTTGAGTCCAATTTTGTATAAGTTTCTATATACTGCCAAACAGAAGAACACTGTAGTTAATGAAGTGTCCATAAAACATCTTATGTATGTAAAACTGATACTGAGTAACTAATTAGGTAAATATGTCAATCAGACAAACTGCTGGCCATCTTACATGTTACATGACAAAATTTGGCCCCACTTAAGGAAATTGAGTCATTTGAATCTGAAAGTAAAAGTTTTAAATAAAATTGGACAGAGTAGACATAGGATTAGCAGTTCAAGGGGATTATAATAAAAGATGTCTGTTGGTCTCAATGACTCCTTTACAAACCATAGCTTAACATGATACATGAATAGAGATGTTTATATTTTGTGCACACAGAAAGAAGAATCCTCAAAATTATTCACCCACTGTATTTTGCAATTATTCATTAGCATATATTGTTTAATAAATTCTTAAACCATCATTTAATTTTTTTCAAAGAAAGTAAGGGTAAAAACAAATTTAAAGAATATCTGTGAGGTCTATAGACAATGGCTTGTCATTAATTAATACAAGAAAGAAACAAAGCATTGTAGCCATAAGTGAAAATTGTAGAAATATTCATGGATTACATTGTATGTGTAGTGTATTCCTTATATCAGGGCTTTTCAACCTTTTTACCGATTATACCACTTTTAGGATATGGCAATATTCGAGTACCACCTAGCAAGGTGTCAAAAACTTGATGACCAAAAAAAAACATGTTCAAAGTTGCAATTGCACTGAAATGACTTATGACCATTTTTCACACTTATGACCATTGCAGCATGCCCAGGGTCATGTGATTTATATTTGGATGCTTGGCAACTGATTCATATTTATGATGGTCACAGTGTCCCAGGGTGTCCCTTCTGCAACCTTTTGACAAGCAAAGTCAATGGCAGAGCTGCTGGTGGCCAAGTGCTAAGGCGGGACTTCCTTCCCTCCCTCCCTTCCCTGCCTCCCTTTTTCTCATTCCCATCTCCTTATGAAGGAAGAATTTGAAACCCCCCCCTCATAGTTTCCCTCTTTCATATATTGATCAAACAAGGAAAGGCCTCCAGAGACAGAAAAGACAAGCTGCTGAGTGAACTAGCTTAAAAAGGCACATTCCCCTTTAAGAATTAGCTACTGGCTAGAAAAGAAAGTTAAGGAGTGCAGCCGGCACTTAAGGAAGAAAAAAAAATGTAAGTACTGGCTGCCGGCTAAAGCAGCCTCCCCAAATGGCTCCATTCGTAAGTAAAGGAATGCTGTAGGCAAAATCCATTCAGGAGAAAAATACTTCAAAATCCCTTGCAGCAAAACTTACAGCTAACAACAGCAGAGCAATAGAAGCTAACAGGAGACATCAGCCAAATAGAAATTGCCAAACACTCCTTAAGAACACAAAGCCCACATTGCAAAAATCCCAGAACTTCAAGTCACAAAAGCACGTAAGAATCCTTCCACTCTCCATCTCCCTCCCTCTCTCCTCCTTGCCTCACTCCAGCCATTGTTGCCTTTTTTCATTCCTCATGGAGGGCGACCCCTTCCCCACTGCATTTCTTGCCTGTTTGCTGCTGCCAGCACAGGTGGCTGCCACAGCAGTTGTAGATTGGCTCATGGCCGGCCTGCTTGATCTCCTCTCCCCCACCCTCCTCCTCCTTCTTCTTTCCCTTCGGTGCAGCTAGAGCTGACCCTGCCTCCTCCCAAGGCTGCTGCTTTCTCTTTCTCTCCCTCTCCCTCCCAAACTGCCTCCTTTTATAGCCTCTCCTGTCTCCGCCCCCTCCTCCTTTCTCATGGGGGAGGGTGAGCCAGAAGTGAGCCTGGAGCCTTTGCAGCTCCAGAGGACTCTCTCACTGTAAGTCTTTCTCTGTGCTGGCTCTTTCCCTTCCCCACTACACTTGGCTAGGCAGGGCTGCGTACCACCTGCCACTCATTAATGTACCACCGGTTGAAAAGCCCTGCCTTATATCATACAGAGCATTTAACATAAATCAGCCTAAATCTGTTCATATTACTGCATTTTTATAAGCTCACATGCTTTGGTGTGTAAGTTTTGGAAAAAAAGTAGTACAATTTTTAAAAAGTTGTTTTTAGGCATTTTGCAATGTGGATAAATGAGGGGAAATCACAAAAAGTGGTTTTAAATAAAATGGGTGTGCAATTTTGCAACAAAGAAAGTACACAAGTGCCTTTTTGTGCTTTAAGTTTATACCTAAAAATGCATTGACATATCATTCAAAAAGACTTTTTGGGAATCCAGGAAAAGTAATAACTTTCTGTCAAGCCTTAATGGCAATCCCAGAATTACTTTTGTGTGGGTGTGTGCCTTTAAGTTAATGTTGACTCCTGGTGACCACCTGGACAAGTCCCTTCAGGTTTCTTGACAAAATTTCAGAAATGGTTTTCCATTGCCTACTTTCTAGGGCTGAGAGAGAGCAACCAAACTAAGGCCACCCAGTTGGCTTTGAACCTAAGGCAGGACTAGAACTCATAATGTCCCATTTCTAGCCTGGTGCTTTAACCACAACAAACTGACTTACTACCCTATAAAATATCCAACTCTCTTAAAAGTATCTACCCATTGTATTTCCAAAATAAATTTGCCTTTCATTTTTACTTTTTCTAGAATAGTCCCTGTGTAAATAAAAGCTTCCTGATAACCTTGCAAACATGTAACTCATATTCCAATACATAAATTGGAAAATATACACAACACCTGATTTCAATCTAACATAGTTAACTCTACAATTTATCTGAATTATATTTATCTGTCCTTCCCAGTTGACATGCAATATGCAATGTTAGATATAAATGAGCTTAGTGAGAAAACAAGTGGCAGATCTTGTTTGCTTTTATGTTGTTAAGCAACTGGAGCTTTATCAGGTTCCTTCAGCTAATTAATTACCCATCCTGCCTTAGTGGAAAGTAAGATCCCCAAATAGCTTTAAGCTCTCCACAAAGTCTTTACATGTTACTATCAACAGACACAGCTCTGTCAGATATAGTAATTCCAAGGGAGCAAATCTCAATTAAGAATTCTATCCACATTTCTGCTCTGTTTCTACATTTGAAAAGAAACATGCTTTACAGGACAAAGGAAGCCAGGCCTTCCTGAAGGAAGAAATCTGTAAACATATCTGAAAAACAAAGTGATACATTCAATATATTACAGTGAAAATACAAAAGAGGACTTTCTACACTATACTCATTGTGGCTTATCTGTTACTTCTGATCTCAGCCACAATATTATAGGACATAAACAAAAATCACATTTAGCTACTGCCCAGAGTCAACACAATGTTAAATAGGTCATGGGTCTGACAACTTTTTATTAATATTTACAAATTTGTTCTCATTTAATATTGAAAGCTTTACTCTTTCATAATATGTAGAGCAAAAGCAGAGATTTTACTGGTTTGTGTGCTTGATTCCACTTGAGATAAAATGTTTAAGTGCTTACCTACACTTTCTTCTTAAGAATACAGCAGGTGACATGTAGTATTTTGTAATATTAGGGTTTAATTTCCAAGTGTACAATCCAAAATGTCTATCATATTTTGAGATCAGCCATCACTTTCAAAATATTATATATTAAAAACGATTCATTTCTGTTCTTCTGAGTTTGAATCTTTAAGGAAATTGATTTCTTATTTCTGGCACTAATATAGATATAAACCCCCAAGTTGCTAGCAAAAGAGACAGAATCTCACTGAAATATAGGTAGTTGCATAATATATAAAATAACGAATTTGGTAGATTAAGCTTGTCCAGTCTACCATTTCCTCAATCTCTGCTTATTTATTATAGAAAGATCAAGTTGTGATTTCATTCTCAAACCTAAATCTCATAATAACATTAAAACTCTTCTAAATTGCAACCTCTTTGCAATTTTTCAAAAGTATGTTAATAAAAATATATATCATTTAGCTAACCCACCTTCTTAACCTACCTAAGAGTCATGGTGGCATAGTGGTTAGAATGCACTATTGCAGGGTGACTCTGCCCATTGCCAGGAGTTCAATCCTGACCGGTTCAAGGTTGACTCAGCCTTCCATCCTTCCGAAGCTGGTAAAATGAGGACCCAGATTGTTGGGGGACAATATATTGACTCTGTAAACTCCTTAGAGAGGGCTGTAAAGCACTATGAAGCGGTATATAAGTCTAAGTGCTATTGCTTCTGTAAATTGATGTCTTCTAGGTACAGTTGAGCTAATACCTTTTACTTTCCAGTAATATTGAAATGATGGTCACTGAAAGAGGGAAACACTGTTTAGGATTCTAAATCTGCTGTAAGTGACAACCATCTGAAAACCTTTTAATATCCTCTCTACCATCCCTCAACTTCTGATCTGCTTAGAAGGGATGCTTAAAGGTCAGGGGTGTCAAACTGCCGGCCCACAGGCCGGATGCGTCATGGCGAAACCGCGCCCACCCCATTGCCGGCAATGGAAAAAAAGTCGTGATGCGTCGCGACACGTCACGTGACATTGCAAGTTTGACACCCGTTATAGGTAATCTTCAACTTACAATGGCAACCAATGCTGTTGTAAAGCATGACATTATGTGACCACATCACTTAGCAACAGCAATTCCTTTAGTATGATTAAAAGAAGACTATGGGTTGTTAAGTAAGGACCACATGTGACCTTTTGACTTCCTATTAGGTTTCCTATTAACTTTGTTTGAAAGAAGCCACCAGGGAATGTCAGAAAATGTAATCATGTGACTACAGCTTATTGTAACATAATTGCAAGGTGGACCAGAGCACAGGGATCATGATAACATGACCAGGGGGATGCTGCAACAGCTGTAACTAAGTACCCTTAATTAATCCTGTTTGTAATTTTGAATAGTCATTGAACGAACAGTCATAAGCTGAGGACTACCAGTATAGCTAATCTATCCAACTACTGTATATAAAGATTCTGTATCCACTTTTCACAAAAGCAAACATGGCAAAAAAGAGACTTTAAATGATGCTGAGTTGAAATATGTCAACAGTATTTTAAAGCAATAACATTTATACATCAAAATAGAGAAGGCTCTAGTTCTGTGAGCACAGACATTTTGGGCAGAAAATAAAATAGTTCAATATCCTGTTTTACTGTTAACTTTTAGCCAGACAATAATGTAATTAAAAGGAATGTATTATGGGGGGGAAATCATCTTACATTATTAATTGGTGCCATTTTAAGTACAGCTTTCCCTTTAAACCAATTAATTAACATTACTCCTAATACAATAAAGTATTTAATACTATATTCTTTGTTGCTTTTTTCTCTACTTAAATATTTATCAGTTTAGTATGTATAATTTTATTTTCATTTTTGAGCTATGATCTGAATCCCAACATCATAAAATATCAACCCTGAGATACCAAAATCTAAATCCTCTCTATACCGAAAGTAGCAATACAACAGCCACATTTTTTCATTATAGGATTTCATTTAGAAGTTTAGATCCCTGTAAGAAGTCACTGATTCATCAACTAAATGGCAAATCTATTGTGATTTCTTTTTCATCATGTTGTATTATTTCATTTCCAAATGAAAATGTCAAACTTTCCTTTGCAGAGTTACACTGTGACAAATTTCTTTAATGCTTTGCCTACCATGCAGATATGAATTCTATTTAAATCACACCAGCTTAAGATATGAGTGACTTAAGACAAAATTAGGTCTCTTGTACAAATTCAGAGAGCAGAAATACTGCTAGATAAGGAGTCCTTTTCTAGGTTCAGGCACAAAACAAACACCACCTTCTTTGGTACAATCACCAAAAACATGTAAGTGTTTTTGGTGAATAGCTTTCTGGATACCAAGATAGTAATAATGACACCTGATCCGGGTTTTTTCTGTTCAGTCTGTCTCAAGATGATTAGTTACAGGAAATCTAAATGGGACATTATTTCAGGCAGGTAGAATGTAAACAATCTGTAAGACATATGGGCAATTTGCTATAGGAACTTGGAAACAGTGAAGCAGAATGCAAAGTGTAGGGGAGTTCTTTCAATGAGTAGTATCTCTTGTGACTTTCTCTTAATAAACTGATGCAAAATGAAACAGAATTGTGTTTTAAAAGGCAAAGAAATCATGTTGCGCATCAAGAGTTCTTTGATCATCCCTCTGAATCTATTTGAGTGGACAAATTCATTCCTGTAGTCCATGTCTAGAGGTTCAGTATGCATTTGTTAGGTCTCAGCTGGCTAAAGATATTACTCCTGAGCCCAGGCTCTTGATCTTATGCTGGGACTCTTTGATTGTTCTTGTAAACTTTTCCATCTGGGTTGTCTGTTCTTACCAGCACAAATCGGTCTATCGTATTTTTATGTTGTTTCTTTCATATTTTTAATATTCTGGATTCTTAAAGAAGAAACTAGAGGATGAAATTAAGCATGGGCTAATATATTTTGACCATGTTCCTTAGGGTTGTTTGAGTTAGAAGTGCTATCTAAAGAATCATTCATTCCTAAATATTGCCTTTTAAATTAAGATACTTGTCTCGTTATACTGACTATTTCTTGATTTCCTGAAGATTCCATTGTTTCCACTGGACTTTATTTTCATTTGAATATGTGCAATCATAGTACAGTGCACTTTCCTAGTTTCTTGTAAACTTGAAGACCTGTTGTTAAAAGTCTAAGAAAAATTAACAGATAACATATCAAGAGCCTAAAAATTAGAATTTTGAAAGTTAAGGCAGGAATTCCAGGAGTGCTATTTTATTGCTATAAGATATAGAATTTTTGAAACCTTGTGCAAGGTTCTCAGTCCCACCTTCTACTAAACAAAACAGAATTGTTTTAAGCTTCTTCAGTCTGAAGACTGTGTAATCTTTTGATCAAGTCCCTCTTTAACAGGTCACTCATTCTTCCCCCAAAGTAAGCTACAAATTCTTTTGCACCCAGTCTACAGAGTGTATAAGTGCCATGGCTTGGATATACTGTAACCTCCAAAGGTCTATTCTGACAATTATGTCTCAAACAGACACTGAACTTAAAAATCACCTACTTAAAAAAAGTCAAAAATATCAAAGAGGTTTTAGTAAGGATAACTGAGTATCATTAGCAGTAAAAACAAAACAGTAAAAAGAAAGATTACTGGACTGTGTAGAAAACAAGTGGGGTTAAATACTCCATCAAATCAAGCCCTCCTTGCAGATACAGGTAGTCTTTGACTTACAACAGTTCATTTAGTGACCGTTCAAAGTTACAACGGCATTGAAAAAAGTGACTTACGACTGTTTTTCACACTTAAACAACCATTGCAGGATCCCCATGGACATGTGATCAAAATCTGGATGCTTGACAGCTGGTTCTTATTTATGACCTAGGGTCATGTGATTCCCTTTGGCAAGCAAAGTCAATGGAGAAGCCTGATTCACTTAAGAACCATGTTACTAACTTACTAACTAACTGCAGTGATTCACTTAATAACTGTGGCAAGAAGGGTAGTAAAATTGGGGGGGGGAATCACTTAATGTTTCGCTTAACAACAGAAATTTTGGATTCAGTGGTGGTCGTAAGTTGAAGATTACCTGCATAAATCTGCCAGAGAGAGGAGTTTATTATAAATATTTATAATATATGGAAATTTGAAAGTCCATGTTGTCTTTTTGAGGACTCAGTTTAGACATGTGATCCTCTACCTGTGATCAGCTACAGAGTCCCAGAACCTATTCTGGCATCTTAATTTTGTCTGTTCAGGAACGCATTACCATGACAACAATTTCAATTTTTTTATAAAAGCCTTTACCTTTTCTATAGACAGATTTTCACAAATAAGCTATGCAAATGAAATCCACATCAATCTATTATGAAAGAGACCTCTCTTCACTGCTCAAATATCCGTATTAGTGACCAAATATTTACAGTACTGTAGTACATAAACATTTATCCTTGGGAAAGGGATTTTTGCCTAGAAGTAAACTATACAAAAATCTTCCTCTTAACTTAATCAAGAAGAAGCAGAAAATTATGAGGCTTTAATTTTGGCTCTGCTCCTGTTCCATGTACTCTTTGTGTCAACTTTTAAATGTGTTTCATGCCATACAAAAACTACATGTTTCTATTCAGAATGCAAAAAAAAGCATTCAGCTCTAAGCAATAATTGTAATCAAAGATTGGATTTTTTTTCTCTTTCCACAGAATAGCATGCAAGGATAAAAAACACTCTACTAAGGCATTATTGTTATTAATCAGTACATTTCATTAAAATAAATAGCAAGCACTACAGGTGGAAAATTCAGGCACTTAACCTCCAGAAAAGGAGGAGTCTTTAATTCTCCAAAGACAGACTTCTTCATCTAAGGAGGAAAAGAACTAAGCAAACAGCTACAGTACAGTATTCTGATTTTATTTTTTTAAATAGTGCTTTTGAGTCAATATTGACTCTTGACAATTACCTGGACTGAAGCCCTGCAGTTTTCTTGGCAAGATTAGGGTGAGAATGCGTCTATAAAAGTCAATAAGTCTTTCAGAAAAATCTAATGTGGGAAACAAATTCTGTCCAATAGGGAGGCACTGGAGCACATGGTCATATCATGTAAACAATTTGTAACACTATACAATTTTGAGCACTTCAAGATACTTATTTAAACTTTAAAATACCTAAACTGCTCATTTTTTAAAAAATTGACTAGATGATTAACATATTGTTCTAACCAAAACTAATGTGGGAAACAAATTCTGTCCAATAGGGAGGCACTGGAGCACACGGTCATATCATGTAAACAATTTGTAACAGTACACAATTTTGAGCACTTCAAGATACTTATTTAAACTTTCAAATACCTAAACTGCTCTTTTTTTAAAAATTGACTAGGTGATTAACATATTGTTCTAACCAAAATCTGAAGGAGGGTACTTAAAAGATCCCAACAAACCCCCAAATATTCAACCCTATTTTCACGCAACTAATTACTATTAATTGAAACTTCATAAAGAAGATTAAGGTCCAATGAAAATGTAATAATGTTTGATCTCTTTACTAAAGTTATGAGTTATGAAATGCAAGAAGGGGGAAAGGAAGGTAGTTAGCTTATTTTTAACCAAGATATTTGTAAACGTACATTTTTTGAAAAAAATCTAAAAGCGGCAAGACAGATTCAAAGGTCTGCCTGCCTGATCAGCAATGCCTTTCTTCACCCCCTAGGAATACCAAGTTGTCACTACATCATCTGGCAACTGTTACTGAAGCAAGGCTAGCAGCATCATTAAATCAAATAAGGTGACTGCCTGTCATGGAAGATTGAAAAGCTATTAAATAGGTTGTATTTTCTAAGGCTCCATTTCAGATATTCAATTTTGATGAAAGCTGATTTGACCAATGTCCAAGTTAAATAAATCTGCTGTATCAAATTAGAACCTGAAACTGAATTTCCAAACCGAACAGAATGTTTTTCAATTGATTCAAATGATTTGGATGTTTCTTTTTATAGGGTCAAAAAAATGAGAAATCAGAATCAATCTGATTACTCAAATCTAACACCTAAATCAAGATAGTTTTATGAATTGTCAAACTGAACTGGATTTCTTATGCCAGCACACTAAACTTTAGCACACTAATCTATTCAAAGGGGGGAAAAACAGCTCCAGAAAATCTCATGTAATCAGCTACGAATTACCTACTTTGGGTGTAAGTGAAATTTTATATTCTCAAAGAAAATGGGAAAGGGAAAATGATTTTAACTAATGTACCCTGCCATCCTCTATATTCCCATAAAATCTATTTCAGATAATTTGGATATCCTTTAACAACAATGCATGAAATAACAAGGGATAATCACCAAAAATTAAAATAGATATCTATTGGATTAAAAATCTGTCCATGAAGGACCATCTGTTTTTAGAAAGACAGATTTGTAATTTGTAAATATATATTTTTAATGCTTTTCGGATGGTTATAGAAAAGAGATGGGAATTTACCTCCTTGGTATATATGTAGAAAGCTAGAAGTTAGATTACAGAAGACAGTAGGGGAAGAAGGAAACAGAAACAAAGATTTATGGACATAGTTTGTGTTGAGTTTTGTGTTGGGCCCACTAGTTGTTGTAGAAGCTTTGCAGCAAGTGTCACACTTCTAAAATGAGATTTAAAGTCAGAACTGTTGGCCTTGTGGCAGGCTTGTGAACTGTTTATGTCAATATGGTCAATGGGATGTGAAGAATGTGGCCTGACAGCTGCTGTTCATACAGCAGATCGATTTTGCTCATGTTGAAGCTGGGACCAGAATACAAGCAGCCAAATAAAGTAAGAGTGGTGGATCATCTCTGAAGATATCAGCAAGCACATCCATTGGCTGGATGATTTTGGACGATTGCAAGGATTTTCTATTGTCCATGTAGATGTCAAGAGAGAGGTCCAGAATAGTAGCAGTAAGCAGTATATGCCTCCCTGGGCCAGAAAGAAAATGGGCTGAAGAGAAGATAAATCAACAATCTGATGGCTCTCTCAACTTCAATCCTGACTCTACTGGCTATTTCACTGGCTTCAAACTGTTGATGGTAAACACCAGTCTGCTTATTGTAAGACTTTGCTTCTTCTCAAGTTGTTGGTGGATGAGCAGAACTGGTGAACAAATTGGCAGTCTTGCTATAACATGTAGCAGCCTGATTATTAACTGGTGTAAGGTCCCAGGAACATATTATACTTGGGCAAGGGATTGTCAATGTATTTTTGTATAGAATTTGAAGTGCTGGTCTTAACGTACAACACTTATCCAACCATAATTAACTGTCTAATATGCATAACCAGGGGAAAAAACTGCTGATAGTCTGGGAGTTGCAATCCACAAGTCTTAAAAGTTGCTAAGGTTGGACAGCCCTGCCTTAGAGGTTAGACTTTCCCTAATGCCAAATGCTGTCTAGAAGTCAGTTAAGAGTTCTTCTATAGTTTCTTTATAGATTAAAGAAATGACATTATCATATAAACATCATACCTCAATCTTCCCACTTAGATACACACATTCACCAGTGTTTCATTCATTTTAAAATGGATGCTGATTTTATTCCTATTAATTATTATCTTGACTGCCTTACTATTTTGGATTATGTTGTGTACTGCCAGCAATCTTAAAACTGCAGTAGCGTGGAAATTAATCACCTCACCAATTAATCAATAGAAAGAAGTTGGTATACTTTTAGTATGAAGGAAAAAATTAATACAATCCTACACTTAATATTGATATATATGCATATTTATAAGGAAAAGTATTTTACCAGTTTTGTTAGCACTTAATTAAACGAAAATATTACACTAGTATGGCACAGCAGTTTTAGTTCTGATAACTTAAGACAGAATACCAAAATTTTAGGGGGAGGCAGTTAATATGCATCATTTGGAATGGATGTTAGTGTTTCAGCAAAATTAAGTATTATTCACAATTTATGCTAAACAGCCATTATATGAATTTAACAGACTAAATTATTCACACATCAGTATGTTTTCCCTTTCTAAATGTATTTGCATGATTTACAAGAAGTATCTATTTATAAGTTAAACATTGCTTTCATTTTGAGTAACACAATGAGAGGACTATGAATCACTTCACCAGATTACAGCATGTTAAACCTGAAATGGCAAAAATTATCAGTATATCACAACTGCAAAGAGGCACTTAAGGGATGAAATAGATCTTTAGCCTATTGTTGTCATTTCTTGCATAAGAACCTCTCACATTTTGTAATAGACTGAGCTCCACCATAAATCTCAAGCAACCTTCAGTACAGACCTCTGGATATGTGTTTTAGCAAAGATTAACAATAGACAATAACATAATGTTTAGATAAAAATGCACTATTTTGAAAATAATATAATTTTATAATCCAGAAAAAAATCAACCTTTGGTTGTTCTTATCTTCTTCATGTAGATAAGATGCAGGCTGTTTCTATAACCGATAACCAAATAACAGTTGATTATTAACACAGAAAAGTAGGATAGTAAGTGGTTTCTACCGCAACCAGCACTATAGATAATAAAAATAATAAGAGAGACTACAACTATCAATTCTTGAAAAGTCAAAATATTGCACTATATATATAAACTATCCTTAACCCTATATATAAATTACCTCCAACCCTACATTGCTATGAACAAAATTTAGAAAAAAGCTTTCTTCTTAAGTATTAACATTCTATGTCCTTAAAAATCAACTGCAGCTTAATTAAATTATACATCCAACTTCTCTGTGTTGCTACTGGTAGTTAAAAAGGGCAATAACTAAATACCCAGAGAGTAAATTGCCCTTGAAATAATATTTGATCATCACAGAAAAGCAAATGGCCTGAATGACATTCCATTAAATCTTACAATGTATGAAAAATGGATACATCAATGATATACACTGTCTCTCATGCATGTAAATGCAATCATTATAACAAAGGAGCAATGAGAAGAATGCCAAAGCACTTTTTTTAGCAAAAACGTTTTGACCACTGACTACTGAAATTGTAGGCAGATCTGCAAACATTTCAATTAAATTTAAGTTGTAAAATTGTCCAAGAATTAAATCAGTAAATCAGTCATTCCTCATACAATTAAAATTACAGATTGCTCTGTGTATATGTGTCTGTGTGTGTGTTGGATAAATCCACTCCAGCGTCTGCATTTAGGATAGATTTAGGAATACTCCTAATGCAATTATAGAATTTAATTACTACTTGAAGATTCTATCAATAGACTCAGTTATATTACTAAAGCTATGCTTTGAAGAGCAAACCTTCAAAAAGTCCTCTCACAGGTTGGTTGTTCAAATTCTACAATTTTATAATGGTTTCAGTTTCATTCCCAGTTCAAACAGGGAAATAAAATAAGGTTTCAAACAAATTTGGATATTACTGCCTAAGATGACCTTGCATCTCTTGAATGTGCTAAGTCCTTGAAATGCCTGGCACGACATATATCAGTTTTTCAGATAGAATTTACATACCTCAAAGCATCTTACTCTAGCAATGACAACTCAGTTCTTAGGCAAAGTACACTAAGTTTCATGGAATCTGTTTTGCAGAAAAACAGTGTAGAATGGAATGAGATGGATTGCTTAGAACAAATCAGGGATGACTACAGGGGTGATAACATAATATGAATATACAGAGTTTTAACCTTTTTCTTGCTGCTGTTTATATTCTTGATATGGATAAATGACTAATCAACAAAATAATTTTGTTATTGATACATGAAATTCTAAGCAACTGAATCTTGAAAATACAATGTAAATGCAATATGTAACTACATTAAAATTGCCAAGCCCAGAAAAGACCTAGAACCTAGGTCTGTATCTTCCAACATTGACATTTCTGCCATTCAAGTATCTTCACACACATACCCACACGCACATTTAGAAAATAGAAAAACAGGATAAATTAGTGAAGGATCCAAGAATTATCTATTCTTAAGCAATCACAGCCCGTGCCAGTTTCCTTAGAAGCTGCATAAAAGAATATGAATTGCTCTTCCAGCACAATATACTTATCTATTGCTGGAATTGTGAAATACCTTGTAAAGAATAACTATTTTGTTGCTAAGTAATATCTCTCAGAAAGAAAAAGAGAACCTTTGAAAATAGTACCTCAAATTTGTAAGACAAAACCTATACACAGTCACCCACTCATGTAGCACTAATTGGCTTTTTAAAGGCTATCATATAAACTGTGATGGATTGTGTTAATGAAACATCAGGAAATAGGTTGAAAATACATTCTGCTCTGATGAATCTAACATGCTTCTGATGGCCTTTGCTAATGTATTAACGTGTGGCTCTTGTAATCTACTTCATTGATCATTTATTTGCAGTTCTTTGGCTGGTATAAAGCTACTTATCTAGCTGTACCAAACCTGAAATATTTTCTATTTCTTATATCTAATTCCAGATGCCTCCGTCTCTTTACTAACTGGCAAAAAATACAATTTATATAGCAGAAGTTGCCTCTTAAACAATTGGCTCTTTTTTGTAAAGCTAAGCTTTACTGATAGTGCTGCGGTTGTAAAACATTTTAATATTTCTTTAACTTAACATTTAATTTTTTCCAAGTATTTTTCAGTAATGCAAAGAAAGTAGAAATGAAGAATATATTTTTGCATAAAAATATAATAAGCATATTTTAAAATACAATTATTTAAAAATAATTATGCTATCATTACATTACTTGAGCTGATACTGTCTAAAATGAAGTTTTATTATGCAAACTTTCCTTATATTAATTAATACTTAAATATAAATATGTTTTAATAGGCATGCATTATAATAGTAGAACATTCCTGGTGGACATATCTATAAATACAACATCTTTTTCAGAGCACATAATATACAAGCTGTTGTAACTAAAAGCACGTCTGAATTAGGTAACAATCAATAAAATGGCAACCATTATATTAACTGCATGTATAAAATTATCCTCATCTTTGTCCTCCACATCCTCCTCCATCTCTTCCCCCCTCCCCATAGTGTAGGAGATGACCAGGCTGAACTCAAGGGAGGAGTCAAATGTGTCATCAGTTATGAGTCCCTTCATGCCCACAAGAGATCTAAGTCCAGCCCATTTTGAATTCCATTAACTCTTATCTGCCGCCAATTTGCTTTGACTGTTAGTAGTCCAGATTCTTGTAGAGCAGGGGTCCCCAAATCCCAGGGTGCGGCCCACTACTGGGCCATGGCCTATGCACAAGTGGGCCACACGAGTGGTAGGCCAGCATGCACGCACGCAGCTCGACTCGCACGAGAAGCGGGCTGGTGCACATGCATGCACTCAACTTGTCAAGCTGCATGTGCATGTGCATGCGCACCGGCCCGCCACGCATGTGGCCCAGTTCCCTTTTCTCCCCCACACACAGCCGAGCCACAAAGCAGCAAAGGTTGGGGACCGTTGTTGTAGGGAGCTTAAACTTGCAATAAACCTTTATATTCATTTGAACTGCCCGGATTTCTTGATTTCCCCTGTGCTTGACACATAGTTTGAACAACTCAAGGTAGCACAGATATGGCTTCTGGCTTTTATTTCACAGAGAACAGTACTGTTACTATTATAGTTGCAGAGCTTGCAGAAGCTACATAGAAATGCACAGCTACAGAAATCACCTGAGAATTCATTGTATGGTACCATGAAGTCCATAAGGAAATGAGATAGGTTGCATATAATATATTTACATGAAAGTTTAGAATATTTAACGTTCACCTACTGAATTTACACTAATGTAATGAGATCTATTTTTTCTTCTGTCCCTCAGTTCCCTCACAATTGCTTTTCAAATAAGTGCTGAAAAACTGTAGGAAGAAGGCAAACATTCCTTCACATTCTATACTACTTCTGCCAATAGCAGTGTACAGGTAATCTTCGACTTACAGCCATTTGTTTAATGACTATTCAAAGTTACAATGGCACTGAAAAAAGTGACTTATGATCATTTTTCACACTTACGACTGTTGCAACATCCCTGTGGTCACATGATCAAAATTTGGCAACTGGCATGTATTTATAAGAGATGCAGTGTGCTGGGTCATGTGATCCCTTTCGCGACCTTCTGACTAGCAAAGCCAAAGGGGAAGCCAGATTCACTTAACAACCATGTTACTAACTTAACAACTATAGTGATTCACTTAACAACTGTGGTAAGAAAAGTTGTAAAATGGGGCAAAACTCACCAACTAGCTCGCTTAGCAACAGAAATTTTGGGCTCATTTATGTTGGTAAGTCAAGAACTACCTGTATTAGGTAACAGAAGTATTTTAGGGTTTCACCCATCAAATTTTAAAATATCATCTATCTGTAGTGCAATGTTTACATTTTTTCTGATGAATCTAATGCAGTTGCAATTCACCAATTATCCACGCCAGAATTCAGATTACCCTCTTTAAAGTTTACTGGCCATTTTAAGCCACAACTGGAAAAGGTGATACAAGCAGCAGACCTACCACTTCCTTCAGCCTTTTCTAGGCTGGTGTCCTCCAGATATGTCAAACAACTTCGTATAATCCCCCAGCCAATCTGTTTAGGGATTATTAGAGTGGTCCAGGAGATATGGAGAGGACCAAATTGGCAAAAGACCACTTTTGCCCCCCAAAAATTGATAATTATCAGTAGCCTGATTGCACTGAAATTTTATAGTTCAAAGTGTTTTGTAGATGCAGCCTATTATGCCTGAAATCTTTTTCTCTTTCTGCAGCATATTATTTCAAACCTGCGTCCAATTACAAATGTTTTCTTACTGTGCCAGTCATGTAGTATTGGCAGCAACATGCCCAGCCAGCTGCAGAAATCTGAGACTCTCCTTTTATTTCTCCAGGACCTTGCAGTATTGTGTAAAATCCTTTCATGCTATATTCTCTCTGTGTGTCTTAAAATCTATAGCAGTTATTTAATAAGGTTAATTGAAATAGGATGGTGCTTGAGAGGGGTGCATTTAAAATGAGAAAGGAAAATATTAGTGCATGCAGTGAACTGAGAAGAAGAGGTATTCTTCAAAGTCCCTGGAGATGAACAATGGAATCCAGTTGTATAGTACAGATAGTCCTTGACTTACAAGCACAATTGAGCCCAAACTTTCCATTGCTAAGCAAAACAGTTGTTAAGTGAATTTTGCCCTATTTTATCTGCTTTCTATTGCTATCTTCTCAATTCTGGCCTTGCATGTATTTGTTCTTAAGGCTTGGTTTTGTGCAGCCAGAATTAGCCCCTCTGTCTCTTTCTTCAATTCCCCTGCTCTTCACCATTGCCAGGTTTTGTTGTTTTCTGCTTTGCCTGCATTTTTTTTTTATGTACTGGTTATGTATTACTTTGTCTCGGCATATCTCTTTTCTGTTCTTCACTTGGTCTTTTTCTTATAGGCCACTTAATCATTCCGGTACCTAGTAAGCCTTCATGGTGTACTAGTTTCAGTGCATCTTTTTCACTGTCGTTCAGATATTCTTCCAACTGTCCAGTGTACTTGCAACATTCCACACCTACCCATTTTTCTTAGTAAGTAGAGTCTGTCAATATATTTGCGTGGATGAAGGGCATGATACATTGTTATTATTTTTCTGGTCTTACTATATAGGGCTTTTAGTTCTGCTTCGGTCCAGTCCACTATTCCAGCTGTTGAATTGTCCATGTATTAATTGCTTGATGGTATATCCCCACTGAGTTTGGATTTTAACATCATGTTCATGATGTACTCACCTTTTATCTTCTTGGCTTCAAAGTGCTTGATGTTTTCATTTTCAAGGATGCCAGTTTCCTTAGTGATCGTCTATTATTATTACTAGTCCCATTTTTGCATCTTTTCTTCAGAACCCGAGGGCATTGCCAATCAATGAACTAGGCTGCACTATTTCAGTTTTCTAACATCTATGGGACCTATCTTGGTCATAGAAACAGCTTAAAAAAAATATAGGAAGCCAGAAACAGCCACTTTCCATAATGCCACTTCCATTATTTGCTATGGCAGGAAATCTGGAGAATGATACAGCAGATTTGAAGGGGTCAACATACAGACCAATAATAAGGAAAGTAACAGTGTGCAAACTGATCTGCAAGCTCCAGTAATGAAAGTCAAGGAGCACAATGAGAAAATGGGACTAAGTTTATTTAAAGGAAACCAAACTAATGACCACAGCAATCAGCTTTAGAATTGACAATGAAGATACTGCCTTTTAGAATTTATTATAAACAATAAAGGAACCATCACACAATTAATACACTGCAGACTAGCACTTGCTAGAGTAGCCATGAAGGCCTCGTAAAAGGTTAAGATGCCAGGATATGTCTACATCTACAAAGATCAGAAGTGGATAATGGTTTTCCTGTATCACTCTATGGAAGTGAAAGTTGGAGTTTGAAGTCACAGCACAGAAACATCATTGATGCTT
This sequence comes from Azemiops feae, assembly GCA_023970755.1. Taxonomy (NCBI): domain Eukaryota; kingdom Metazoa; phylum Chordata; class Lepidosauria; order Squamata; family Viperidae; genus Azemiops; species Azemiops feae. The sequence continues at coordinate 54,764 of JALGBA010000658.1, read as the reverse complement.
TTGAACTTTTGAATTGGAGAAGACTTCTGAGAATACTATGGGTGGCCACTCCAGGATTTCACTGAAGGCACAAATAGCCAGGCTTATATTATCATAGTTCACGCACATTATGTGAAAGCCCTACTCTCTGGAGAAGTCCATAGCACTGGGAACATTGGAAAGAAAGAGAAGAAGAGGACAAGCAGAAATACTGCAAGGTGAATAGACGCAATTACAGCAGTAATGAGTACACAGTTGGAATATCTGAAGGACCAGGATGGTGACAAATTACCCTTGAGAAAATCTATCTATGTGGTTCTTAAGAGTCAACATTGATTTGATGACATATAATATCTCTTTCTCCCTATCTCTCCTATCCAGCCATCTGTCCATCAATCCATCCGCTTCAATTCTCTTAGAATTATTGGAAAAAAAATAACTCATTTTTAATGCTTTTGGCCACTTAATATTTACATACTACATTAATGAATAGTTTCCAATCTATTCCCTCTCTGTGAACTGTAAAAAGAACTCCCCGGCTACCATCCTAGGAAATCCACACTGTTCCAATAATTTTATAGATGCTGCATCATAATCAGCATTGCACCATATTGCATTGCTCTATTTTTTCTATAATTAAATTGCTTATTCATGAAATTGATCCAACTTCATACTTTAAAATAGTTACAGAATGCTGAGGAAGAGAACAGTTCATTCCATTTGACTAGCCTATTATCCCAGGAAAGCAGAAATCATTCATGCATACTACTGCCTTCATAGATTTCAAGTAGCAAACACGACGAGACCCCAAACTTAAACTGCATCCTTGTTAAATAATCTTGTTATTTAAATTAAGAAATCTCTTCTAAATCTAAAATCACTTCTATCTGTAATAGTGCTTTGCCCAATTTCCACGGTCATTTTGCTCACTGCAGCCTCCTCCACAAAAATATTAAATGAGGACTGTGACAACCACCCTCTGCAAACTATATCTTAAAAAGCATAATGACCAGGCTTGCTACAAATCCTTGTGTAGTAGCCTGTTAGTGGTTCCTTTCATGTATTCTCCAGGGACTGCACAGCAATCATGTAGGCCTAGAAAGCACAGCTTCTTTTAATGGGGGACCAGGAGATGTGGCATGTCCCCCATGCCCTCCCCAACATGTATTTTCTGTTTCTGATGGCTACACTTCTGGCCATCCCAGAAGACTGCTCAGAGGACACTTCCCTCTTTCACCCAAAGAGCATAGCCAGCAATTGCTGCTGGAAAGAACCTAGGACTTTGTTGATGTTAATTTTTTAAAAAATGTATTTATTACAATTGTTTAGAAACAATTTTGATCCTGAAAAAAGGGATATGAATAATAGCAATAAATAAATAAATGTCACAATAAACCTACAACCAGATCATAACCAAACAGTAAAATGAAACATACATTGCACTTCCATTGATATAAGATTTTTTTTAAATGTCTTTAAAAGTTAAAACTACAACCAAAGCCAAGTTTCAAAGCAAACTGTCATAGGCTAAAGTAATAGATCTTAAATATTATGATGCCTAACATGTACAAATAACAATACTTTTTTTTACGAACATGAATTTGAAAGTCTACATTTTGTGGCTTTTAATTTGTTTTAAATGCAACCACATTTTAGGACTTTATAAGCTCCTGATAGGTACTTTTCACCCCATGAAATCAAATAAAACTCTGCATTGCTAAGCCTAAGCCATGGTTATTTAATCTGCTTTGTACTCTGCTGATGAATGTAGTGCTTCTTGATTCCTTATATACCGCAATGAGAAAAAACAAAACAAATAGTATTGATTTGACTGCTATATTGAGTTTTTCTGCACTTAAAAGAAAAATCTGCTTTCAAGTAGGCAACATAAACTTTAGAGTGTATAGAGTACAAATATGCAATGATTATTGAATATATATTGTTATCCATGGTTCCTATTCATTAAAGATGATTCCATAACTTCTCCCTACCTTAACAAGTTAAATGGAAATGTTATGTTCCTGAAATTAGACTGAATCATCATTAGGGTTCATGGAAGGGCACCTCTTGTGGCAGGATCAATCAAGTTAATCTAGTAGAATAATACTAATCTTCTCTGAAATGCAGGTTTTCTAAAAATATTCTCAATCAAGTATCATATTTTGATTTATAAGAATGATAAAATGCATTATCTTCTATGGAATCAAATCAAAACTTCAAGAAATAAACTTAGTAAGAATTCATTATGGGTTGCTAGTTTACTTAATACTGCATTAAACTAGAACTATTATTAGACAATGAATTGGTAAATCTCAATACTGTACAAATACAAATATGAAGATATCTGTCACACAACGAAGTGTTTTTTTTTAACAGCAAGTTGGTTTCAAACGATTAGGATCAAAACTCATTATTATTGTGGTCTCTTTTCAGGGCCATGCAATTTGGACTATTGTCTACAGTCTTTGACAAGAGAATAGACGGTCAGCTGTCTCTTATACAGATTGCACTCTTCTTCAGAACAAAATAATGTCTCAAGTAGGATCTTCCTAAGCATAACATAGGCTCAATCCAGGGGTGGTTTAAAAAAAAAAAGGGCAAGATGTCAGCTATGAGGATGTGATAAAGCTCTACTGTTATTGTCTCTGATGTTTACTTTCTTTATGCTTACTCAGTACTCCTGTGTGTTTTGCACAACTTAAACACTTTGAACAGAGTTTCTTCTAAATGAGGAATAATTCTATGTCATGATCTGCTCAGAATCTTGTTATCTTTCCTTTTTAAAAGCAATTTATGCTGTGAACAATCATATCTCCTTCACCACTGTTTTGAATGTGACAGCTTTCAAAGGAATTTTTACCTTTGCTCTTTTCTTTTTAAATATATAAAGGATGATTATAATTATAGCCCTTGAGATTGAGCTAACTCATTAAAAAAGAGGAGACTGATTTCCTTAGTCACAAGTTTCAGAGCCAGGAATTGGCACTATAGAATTTATCTTTATCAGTTCTTGTTTTTTATCCTTTTTTACTTGACAAAATATATAAGATCTAGTATCCCTATTTATTTCACTCACCTGGGTTAAGATTGAGAATGTCAAACAAACAAGGATGCCTCTGCAGGACAGGTAATGATAGCAAGAACTAGTAAGCTGCTTCATCAAGGAAGGAAGTACAGCAAGAGTGTCTCAATTCAAAGAGTAAACCAATCAAAATAGGTACACCATACTTATCTTTCCGTAAGCTAGACTTGCTTACATTATTCAAGAACTGCTCCAATCCTCAAGCAACACCAATATTTTGCTGCTGAATTTGGTGACATCTGATAGGTACAGAACAGGGACATCAGGATTTCATATGAGCCATGGATACTTTATCCCAGATTATTCTACTGATGCTTCTGTATCACTCATGACAACACATGGGGAATAACTGAATGTTTATCCATAAAAAGAACATTATACATATAAAAAAATCTATACATAGTAAACTAGCATGCTAGGTTTCTGGGCAAAAAATGTTTTCTAATATAAAAAATGCATATATTCTTTCATATATAGGGAGTTCTCAGATCATACTATTCTATGCAAGCTAGGATCTCTAATCTGGAAGAATCTATTTCGTTAAAAGCATGAAATATTACTTGAAAGTGGTGGCCTTATACAATATAAACCATGTTTGCAGGGTAACTGTTATTCACTGGGATCAGAAAATGGGTTTTAAAGCTTACAAGGTTCCATAGATATCACCCTTGTTGCTATCCAGGCTATATGTTCCATATTCCTGTTTAAAAGAGTCTTTTACTTAAATAAATAGTGAGTTGGCATCCTGTAACATACAGCATCAGTCTTAATCCATCAGCCTATTGATCTAAAGCAATGCCTTTTTCACAAAAAATCCATTAAGATGGCAGAGACCATCCTAGGGACTGTTGATTGTTTGATTAATGGATGTTTTTGGAGTGGTCAAGCTCCACATACCATCAGAATATATGCCCAGCAAAAAAGGTGCCTATCTACAATTCAAGGCTCTACTCTGAAAATGATCTCAAAAAGTCAGTTTAGAGAGTGGAAACCTGCCTGTAAATTTTGTATATGACCAAGAACAAAGACATAAAGGTAGACACACTTTAAGTGAGTGCTGGAGAAGAACCTGATCACTAATGGCATGTGGTCTACAAATATGTCTGCATAGGAACCTTTGTACATGCAATTGTGATGGTCAGGATACAAGCTCATAGGAGAAAAACAAAAATACATTTTATTTTATGAAACCATTGGCAGAAAAAAGCAAACTGCTCATCTGTCTAGAGAATTTCTTCAATAAATAAATCTGCAATTAGAATAAAAAGTTAAGTTGCAGTTAGGTAGAGAGAAGAGGTACATAGCCTTTATCTCCTCCCCAAGTTTCATAAAAGGTTCCCACCAAATTATACATTTTAATGTGACAGATGAGGGAAACTATTAAAAACTTGAGAAATAATTGTACAAATGGATATTAAATTAAACCTTTAAATGTTAAATTAAATCAAGCTTAGTTTTTGTCCTGGCCCCACCATTTATTTTTCGTAACTGTGCCCATTTTTTAATGCATATCCAGCATGTTACTCAATGGAGAAGTATGGCTTTGGATCTGAAAAAGATTTGGGAATATGATCTAAACTACTTAGTTACATTTTAATAGGGACATTCTTATCTGTAAGATTAAAATCCTTAGTTCGAATCAGCCTTGTGAAATCAACCTCTTTCAAGAGTAGTTACAAACAGTTTCTGGGTAAGGCATTTGTAAAGTGGAATGGGACAACTTGCCGCAGCCAATTCGCCACAGCCAATTTATCACAGTCAACTCAGCATGGCCAATTCACTGTGGCCAACTCACTGCGGGATAATTCGTCATGGCCAACTCACCACAGGACAACTCGCTGCAGTACAATTCAACAATTCAATTTAATTATTTAAAATAATTAAAAAAATATTTTATTTTTTGTCATTCACATTTTATTTTGTCCCTCCTTTGACATCCTTTCTTTAATGATTCTATTGGGTTATTTCTTTCATATTAGTGTAACTCTTGTCCCCTGGTTGGCCATGGTGAGTTGACCGTGACGAGTTAGCCGTGGCACGTTGGCTGCAGTGAGTTGTCATTAAATCTTTGTAAATTGTGGTGGTGGTAAAAGTAGCAGAAGCAGCACAAGCAAAAGAGGAGGAGGGACAGCAAAAGGAAAAAATATAAAACCAGAATGGAGAAAAATTCAGACATTCAATTATTGTATAGATAGGGCAATGTGGCAAAGGATGTAAACAAACATAAAAGCATTTTCAGTAACACTGCAACTGCATGAAGAGGAAGAAAGTTATAAATATATACCTAAATATAAACACAAGGATGGTTCACTATATTTCCTAATGCGAACTGACAGTTGGACTGATGGGGCCTTCTGACTCAAAGCAGATGTTTCATTCAACTTCAAACATGATTAATCTAAAATAAAATAGTTATAAAGAGGTTCTTACTTGCTGAAAGAATCTGAGTTCTGCACGTTACAATTAATAGATCCAAAAAATGAAGTACAGTGGCTCTTCTGTAGAATTTCTTTTTAAAAAATTCTTCTATTATTGATACAAAGGCTACCTACAGTAAATGCATGAAGCCTTATTTTTTTACTTAAAAAACTTAAATAAATCTATTTTAAACACAACTTTGGACAGTTCTCAAACAATCAAACCAACAACTATAAAATCATCATCATCATCATCATCATCATCATCATAAAATGGTGCCTTAGTCATCTCGAGATGCCTGCAAGCAGCTTCAAATGTCACCATTCTATCCCAGCACCTGGCTAAAATGCGAGACTTGATGGTCTTCTGAAAGACTAAAAAAGTCTGCCAAATCTCCAAGGAGGGGGAATATTCCATAAAGTGGGGACAGCCATGGAAAAGGCACACTTCCAACGTCCCACTAGATTTCAGGGAAAGGACCTGAAAGGTTGTGTACTTGAACAAGTTCATAGCCAAAAATAGGGCAATTACTGACATACATTTTCCTCCGTAATATTTTTATATGCAAATATCAAAACTTGTTGGTAGGGGTTATTTTTTTTAAAATTGTTTTATTTTTGCCATCTGTCTAGTTTACCAGACTGTGAACACAGCAGGTGCTGCCTGGTTAGCGGAAGAGTTTGTGGTTTTCATTTTCTTGAGAAGTTGTCTTCAACAAATGACAACAAAAGAACTGGGAAGCTGGTGAAATAATACTAAAATAACAATAAAACTGTAAAACAAAAAAAACATCTGGAAAAGTCATTTCTAACCGGCTGTTTACTGTCTTTTCCCCTTGTGATGAGAAATTAATTCATACATTTAATTTTTTTATTGCTCATGATACATTTGAGAATTTTGATTGGGTGACAGGAAACGTTTTGTGTAAAACAGAAAAAAATGAACTTATGATCTATGGTTTTGATGATTAGACAGGATAGACTATAAAGGAAGAGAGTCATGCTCTAATCATAGAGCAAGAAGTAAATTTATATTTGTACTTACAACTGCTGTAAAACAGTATCATCTTAACTTTTTCATTATTTATTTACTTTTACTTTATATTAGTTTGGATAAGATTTTATTTTCCTTTTTAATATGTGTGTTGTGTGTGTTCTGTATGTGTAATTTAAATTAGTACCATATAAACAGCATTCTAACTTCCTGTTGGTTACCCTTATGTCGGTTAGCTGTGGTGTAAGTTCTTTAATTCCAATGCATAATTAGGTATACTGCAGTCTATTTCTGCAAGAACTTTGACCCCCTTTTATGATGGCTGCTTCCGCAGTTTAAACACGGTATTTTAAATATCCGAATAGCTTCTAAAAAACGTTGGCCTGAATACATAAACCATCAACCACACACCACAGTTTCCAACACATCAGTAATGAATTAATAAGAAAAATCTGCAAGTATTGTGTGTAGCTTCTCATAACCTCAACAAGCAATAATTTTGTATAAGGGAGAAATGGCCTTAGAAAGCTTCCATTCCTTATTTTAGATTCGGAACAAAAGAACATATATTTAGATTTAAATATTCAAGCTAGTTAGATGTTAAATACTATATTATTCTGTATTATAATCTAAGATTATAGATTTCAAAACACTATAGTCTTTTAATTAAAGCAGACTAGTCATACCACTGTCTTGGTAGGATTGGTGTTGGTGGGAGCAAGTTGATGGATGTCATCTCTTAAGGATCTGGGATATTTTTATAATACTGTATTGGCTGAGGCTTCTAAATTTTAGAGAAAGGTACTACTGAATATAACAAAGTAGATTTAGTAAACAACATGGCTAATATTAACAGAATGATAGATGTTCAGACACACAAAAGGAGCGGGTCTTGCACTTACACACCCCTTTCTCATGCCGTCCTGATATTTCTCTCTGGACAGTTTATTCATGTTGTTACTGGCATTCAGCACACATCAGGGTTTTCAATAATAAAAAATGTATATAATTTAGCTCTTTTCAAATATTTACATTCTCTCAAACCAGCTAAATCCGTTACTTATGAATACGTATGAATACTTATACATGTATGCATACATATACAATTTGTACATATATGCATTTGTTTCAAATACACCCATGTTCCCTTCCATAAATATTAGTTTGCTCTAGCAACAACTTAGGTTCCTTTCTGTTGTCAAAGAATCAAAGGGTTGGAAGGGACCTTGGAGGTCATCTAGCTCAACCCCCTGCTCAAACTAGGAGACCTTATACCATCTCGGTCAAATGGTTGTCTAGTCTATTTTTGAAAATCTCCAGTGATGGAGCATCGACAACTCCAGGAGGCAAGCTATTCCACTGAATAATTGTTCTTCCTATGTAACTAAATATTAATATTAATATTAATAAAAAGTAATAACTATGAACTATTTCATGAATCAAAACTGATTAAAATCTCAAATCCCTGAACATTTGGCTTATAAAAATATTATGCTAGGTTTAAAGATTTACTTTAAAAACACTGTATGGACTGTTTGGAAAATTAAGTCTACTTCTGAAACAGTTTCATGTGTCTTCCTAAGCAAAAGAACAAAAGAAAGAACATCTAACAAAAGAAGGAAAGTTTGCTGATTTGCTTAAAATAAGAAACTAGAATATTTTTAATATATTGTAGAAAAAGGAGCTCCTTTGATTTTAGAAAAATAGTGTAACTCATTTTGGGAAGGATGTATGTGGAATGACTTTAAAGAGGTGATCCTATATGCCACAAATGTACCATTTTACTATGATGGATAAATATAGACTACAGAAATTAGAGTATTTTCAGTGTACAATTTTTCTGCAGCTGCCACGAACACCATTCAGATTTAATTTAATATATTACAAATAATTAATAATAATTAACATTTGCAGCAATACATTTAACGGTGTCCAATAGCTAGCTCCAGCCCACAAGGCATATAGTAAGTAAAGAGTAGTGGTGGAGATATTTTATGAAGAGGAACAAACTCTCCTCAACATGAATGTAAAGTGGATGGTGACATACAGAAGCACTTGAAGTACATAAATTGTCCACTCAAATTCTCAATGATTATGTGTGCAATTATTGCAGGTCTTTTCAAATTGCACTCACACTGCCACTTAGTAAGCAGAGCGCAGAGAAAGCACCCAGGGCTAGATAAATGCATGAGACACTTTTTCATCCTCTCTATATCATCTGTGACCCCAGCCTGCCCTGACTGATGTTGTTCCAGCTTTAAACGTGACTCTTATGCCTGAGGATGCACAGCAGCTGGACCATTGGCGGTAGTGGCAAAAGTTTAGCTTACCTCACAAGAGGAAGCAAAGAAGAGGGTAATAATTTTTGACCCCTCTGATCTTCTATTTTCCACCAATTTGCCAACAAGGAAAGCCAGATCCAGGTTAAGAATAGAGTAGGTTCCCAATAATAGGAGGAAAAGGGATAAAATGCGTGTATAGTCTGGAAAAAGGCACAAAGTCTGGACTGTGCATGACAAATACAAGAGATGGGTGGTCTACATTGTTTGGCTTGTTATTCGTAGAGGAATGTGGATATAATCTTGATGAAGGTATACAAGAGAAGTTAAAAGAAAATAAAAGAAAATAAAAGATAACTCAGTCCTGAGGAAGAAATAAGAAATTCAAAAGAACCCCACTTTGACACTGTTTGGTATAACATAGGCAGAGGGAAACTCCATTCAATATTCTGTTATGATATCCTACAGCAATCAAATAGCATTCCTGGATTTCTTGAGCTTTCTGCTTCATGGCCTAGTTTAACCTCAAGGGTTGATATCATAAACCATACTAACTTGTAATACCAAAACTTAATATTAGTTTTCATTCTTAATTGTGGTTGTTGATTGGCTTTTTTGATGCATGTAGCGGCCACTGTAGGAAAATAAGACATTGCACTAGAAAGGCTTTCAGTTTGCTTTTCTTATCTTTTGGTTCTGTAAATAAAATTTAAAGTGCCTTAAGTCAAGCCTAACTCTTGCTGACTTCGTAAGTCACCTCTGTGTAGATTCTGACGGGTTGAGATTTGGCAGCAATATGTTTTGCTATTATCTTCTTCCAGGACTTTTTCAGCTTTGAAGTCTACCATAGAGTCCACCCAGTATTATTTCTAAGTCTCCCATCCAAACATTAAACTGGCCTAGCCTGCTTAGTTTTTGACCCAGATGAGACCCAGATGTTGACATCCTGTTATACTCATTAACATTACATAAAAGCTGAAGGCAATATCAGCACTCAATGAATATATGCCAAAAACAGCCGCTGACCTCTAAGTCCTTTCCTTCATTCACTCAAGGAATGTAAGGCATATAAGCCCAAAACAGAAGGAACAGCAAACTGCAATATTCTCGATTTGAATGAATGACCTTGAAATTCAGTTTTAGGGAAAGATGAGTGCTTTGTAACTCATTCATGTATTAAAAACTGGGATTTCCTATTCTGAACTTATTATTATTAAAGTGTAACAGCACAGTATTCCTCTCTCCTGGTTTATTTAAGAACAAAAGGTAGTAGTCAGGAATATCCTTTTCTGCATCATATTATTCTATATACCAGAACATTCTGCTAGGTACAAACTGTGCTTTCCTTGGAGACCGGCCTGGAGAAAGAATTATGTTTCATAATTAAGTGTATGTGTACAACAGCATGTGTTGTCCCATGTCTTCTTTCCTTGTTGACAGCTAAACTGTAGGAACTTTGGAACAGAAATGGGTCCTGTTCATTGCTGTCTGTTATACAGATGGAATAGATGGCTCTTTTTTTTCGCCCCTAGTTGTAGGAGCTTTTAGGAAGCAGATGAACATTTCCAGGGCTCAAATCACAATGGCCAAACTAGGAAAACATGAGGTTTAAACATATTTCAGGATAGCCTTCACTTCAGGTAGAGGAATGCAATATGCTTGATTGGATAATAGCATATGTGAAAACGATCTTAGAATTTTAAATGATCACAGGTTGAATGAGGATTAACAATATGGGATAATCTGCCAAGCAGGGTATAGTTATACACAGAGAAAACAGTTGGTCCTCCAATTATGACCACACTTGAGCCCAAAATTTCTGTTGCTGAGATATTTGTAAAGTGAGTTTTGCCCTGTTTTACGACTTTCCTTGCCAAAGTTGTTAAGTGAATCACTATAGTTGTTAAGCTAGTAACACGGTTGTTTAATGAATCTGGCTTCCCTACTGACTTTGCTTGTCAGAAGGTTGCAAAAGGGGATCGCATGACTCCAGGACTTTGCAACTGTCATAAATATAAGTCAGTTGCCAAGCATCTGAATTTTGATCATATGACCATGGGGATGCTGCAATGTTTATTTAAGTGTGAAAAACAGTCATAAGTCACTTTTTTCCAGTGTCATTGTAACTTTGAACTGTCACTAAATGAACTGTTGTTAGGTTGAGTACTACCTGTAGTAACTTTATTTTGTTCTACACTGTCAGATTCTGCTTCTCGTGCTATGTGCAGTTCTGGCCACCATACTCTAAAAAGGATTCAGCAAATTGGAAGAGGGAAAGTAAAGTAAATGGGACTAAAAGTTGAAACAGAATGAGGAAACTGGAAATGATTATCCCTAAGAAGAAAAGACCAAGTGAAAATATGATAGCACTTTTCAAGTACCTTGGAGGGGCACCAGAGACAACCACAACTTACTCTTTATTATCCCAGAGTAAAGACATGGAAAAACAGTCTTAAATGACAAGAAAACAGTTTTTAAATAGTCTTAAATTACAAGAAAGCAGGTTTTAGTTCAGGGATGGAAAAAAATATTTTATGAATAAGAAGAGCTAAACAGCAGAATCAATTACCAAAGGAAATTATAGCATCCTATGCAGGAAATACAGTATCGTCAAGCAGAAGTTGGCACACTTTTGCTATGGATGCTTTAATTTGGAGGTTTATACTGAGTAGGTATTAGACTAAATAACTACTTCCAATTGTTTTATTTCAATTTTCTTAGCAAATTCTTGCTCCTTTCAACCCTTTCTTCCATCCTGTACTTAGACCAGAATGAGACCACAGACAATGGTTCTAGTTTTGAGTCAAAGAAAAGCGCACACTTCATAAGAACTAGTACACAAGGGAAAACAAGGACTATTCCAATCTGTTAAAGCTCCAAACCATCATAGATTGACTTTGCATTTATACAATAAATGTATTATATACCATATTGTGATAATTAAAAAATAAAGAACACAATGTGGGTATTAGTTTTTAGTTCAAAGAAAATTAACAAGCTTCTTGTATTGCATTCCTCAAGCCCAAACAAACTGAGAATAGACAAATGCAATAGTAAACAGCTTTGTTGACATTTCTAAACCATAATAACTATCTGGAACCTATATATTGAAAGACCATAGTGTCATTGGGTACTAGATGTTAAATGCCATAGCTTGCAGTTCTTCCTAGCCTTCTATTTGTATCTAGCTATTCAGTGTGAAAATAAGAAACTGGACTAGATGAACATAATCCAGCAGGTCTCATTTTCTCTTTCTCTATACATTCACATCAATACACACAAGAATAGTAAAACTTCTTCAAAGGTAAGCAGGTGTTTAGTTTACTCTCAGAGGAAGTACATCCTGTGGTATTTTCATCTTTGCCTGTAATGATAGCAATAGCGCTTAGATTTATATACTACTTCAAAGTGCTTTACCGCCCTCTCTAAGCAGTTTACAGAGTCACATATTGCCGCCAACAATCTGGGTCCTCATTTTACCGACCTCAGAAGGATGGAAGGCTGAGTCAACCTTGAGCTGGTGAGAATCAAACTGCTGGCAATCGGCAGAATTAACCTGCAATACTGCATTCTAACCAGTGCACCACTATGGCTTCTGATCCACATCAATCATACCAGGAAGACAAAACTGAATTGATATGGACAGCCCTTGCTTCTGAAACAACAGGGACAACCACTTATACACTTGTTAGAAAAAAATTAAAAAACTAACATTGTTTTCATTCTTCCTATTCTTCTTGCATTACTACTAGAGAGGCATTAAGACATTTCCCAAAAACAAGACAAGAGGAGAAGAAATGAGGAGAGGGTACTGGTATCTGTGTTGAAAGATACAAAAATTGACTGCAATTTTATGAAAAGGTTCAAAGAAAATAAAGCATTGAAAAAGAAAGATTGATTTTCAGACTGAAAGCACTGGACCAACAAGGTTACAAACTAGAAGCACCTGAACATCACTTCCAATTATAATCCAGGAGTTATCAAAATCACTTGTTGATGTCTGAAGTTCCCAAGTTAGACTACAGAAGGGTAAACAGATTCACAATACCGCTTTATCCATTTTATTTCTAAAATAGCCTCTTAGACACTTAGTATTCCAGAAAGGATGCCCTCAGGGTGACAAGAATCATAGGTCCTATTTCCTTTGCTTCATTACAATTCTCTTTCATAACAAAAAGCATTTCAGAATCACAGCAAATTGTTAGCAACATAAATATGCTCAAAAGTGAAAGTCCACCAATAAATAGTATATTGTATAAAACAGTCTTAAAATGATGTCAAAAGACATTTAGATACACAATGTAGGTATTCAAAACAATGTCAATATTTTCAAGCTAAATGTTCCTAAGGGCACTGATCTGTATACTGATAAAATTCAGTGTTGTTCACACCTGAACTTTCATATTTCATAACAATAACATATAAAGAAGTCCACAGATGGGAAAAATACTTTTTTAGAGTTATCTCAGATAAAAATGTTTTTAAAATACAAGCCATTCTTACATTAATCTGGGATTTATTGCACTTGGGTTAACCAAACAAAGTTTATGTACTGTGTGAAATGGCTATTTTAGACTTAAGCATGTTCTAACAATGTAAATGAGCAACACATTCATAATTTATCACAAGTTTCATTTGTATCTTGACATTTCTTTAAGGAGTTCAGACTGTGGTATAAAACCCACATTGGCTTTTCTTAAGAAATGGATTTACAGTAGGTTAATATTCTCTATGCCAAATAAGGTCATGCTTATTACTTGCTCCGCACATTATTTTGCAAAGCGTGAAGTGGAAGTTAATATAAATTTAAGAATTCTTCAACTGATTATTAAGCATCCCTAATGGATAATGTAACTTAGCTGAATCCATATTGTATTATAAATACCGCTTGTTATATTCTGCTAACTAGAAGCAGCAATTTACCTTTGACTTGTCATATTTTATTATAATATTTTTTTTTCCATTGTCACACTCCTTCCCAGCTCATCTGCATCCTATTGATCTCTTCCTTTCTTTAGTGAAGCAAAAATTTTCTAGTTTCTTGCTATTATTTTTTTAATCCACAGTTAAATCTTTTAACAAAATAATTAGTTTGAGGCTCAATAAAATAGTTCACCTGTCATAATGGGATTATTTTTTTCTCCAATTGCCTTTTAAACAATTTAATTATGGGAAAATGTTCAAGATTTAATACAGTTTGACATCCATAGTAGTTTGATATCCATATAGTAGAAGACAAAATTTTTATATTATTATAAAGGTTTTAATCTATGTCCACAAAATGGATGAGATGAAATCATACAATAGATCAGCCCCCTAAGAATTTGGTTAAAGAATAATATTGGTTAAAGAAAGCTTTCCTTCTTTTATAGGGTAATGGTGGGGGAAAGTGCTCAAAGATTGTGCTAAAAACAATAGGAATAAGCTATTTGTGGAGGACAATGGAAATAGCTAAGGTGGATAGTTAAAGCTCACCTCATTCACATCTAAATTAAACATGGAACATTTAAAAGTTTATATTACTTATTTTCTACAGCCAGTATAATAGTTGGTTATTTTAGGCAACTATTTAAATTATTTTTTATTTCCTCTATATATTGAAAATACTAAAGACAGAGCACAGTTTTTAAAAATATGCAATTAATTATCACTACATAGTTAGTAACTGTACAATATTTAACAATTTGGTTCATCAAATCCTAATTACTACATTTATAATGAAATGAAAAATCTGATTGAAATGTTTCTAAGCTGCAAAATATTAAAATGCATTAAATCTTTTTCAGTTTACAACATAGCTCTGGCGGTTAATAGAAAAAACAAACAAACAAACAAGCAAACAAATAAATGCTACTGCAGTGTATCACTTCAAACTCCAGGTGGCAAAAGGCTAGGGATGTAATATTAAAGGAAACAATGAAAAAGAGTATTTAGTATATGGTTATACAATTTATTTATTTATTTTCATTTAATCTTGCTTTTTTTTTTTTTAAGAAAAGATTGCCTTAAATTTAGGACTGCTATTTTCGGGGTGTCTATAACATTTCAAAATAAACATACATAGGGATTAGGCTATATATCCTATTAAAACCTGTTGTAAGCAAACATCCTTCAGACAAAAACTGCCTGCCAATTTACCATTAATAATCTTCTAAATATCATAGTTTGATGTATGTGTAAAAACAAATGTACAGAAACAGTTCATTATCAATGATGTTGTGTTCCAATCCCATAGCTTTTATTGTTAAGCTTTACATTATGGGTCTGTATACTGAAGGGTTCCATTTATTTCCACTCATGAAAGTTATACATTATTCTGATATATGTCATCAGAAAATAATCCATAATCTCAATATTCCATGGAAGTACATCAATATGGCTTTACCATGAACAAGCAAACAAATTTAAGGAGACAATCTCACATACACACAGAGAGCGTAATCCATTGGAAGCCTTTCCTACATAACAATACTGAATCTCCAGAGGAAAGCTTGCTCTACGCAACTTCCACACAACTTAGCAGAGGTTTTTGGGAAAAATAAATGTTACTTGTAATATTTTGGAGAGTGCCCCAGACATGTTAAAATTGAATTTGCATAATCCTTATGCATTGAAGACTGCAAATCTTAAAGTTATATGTAAAGGGGGGAAATTTGACTGAACCAAGCTGAAAATATTTAATTTACAGCATGGAGAAAGACAAAGATCAGTTTTACTTTAAACCAAGTATGTTTTAATAGAGAAGCATGTCACTTCTCTGTTGTTGTTTTTTAATGTCACACTGAATGACTTGGGTGTGTAGGTAAAAGGGTGTTAGTAAATTAATACTGGTCCTCCATTTCTCCAATGAAAGCAAAGAAAAGCAGAAAACCTAAATGTAATAGTTGAGCTAATTCCAAAATTACAGATCTAAATAGTTAATTTAAATAGCACTGGAAGCACTCTTAAATTTTCCCATAAAAATACATTAAGATAAATATAGCTTTCTAAAACAAAAAAGCAAACATCTTTGTTTTCATTCCCATCTAGTTAATTCACGTCTAGCTGCATTACTGCAAATATATTTCACAATAGTTTAAGAGTACCCACCCCTTGCTGACAGCTTTTTAGTGTTGATAATTTTGGCAGCATATTCTTGTGCTGTAGTGATTTTCATGCATCTTCTCACCACTGAGAAAGCTCCCCTGGAAATCAATAAACAAGAGTAACATAAATGCCAATTCTGGGTAGGCTACTTAACCATCTAACAATCTGAACAGTGTCAAGAAACAAGACATTTTTTTTCTAAAAAAATACCGCCTTAATTTGGCTTTGCAGCAGTGGATTTAAACTGTAAGGAAAGGGTATCTTCTTCAAATATATTGAATGCATGCAAGTACTGTTGCAAGTGGCTACCTTAACACCAGAATTGTGTAAATTTTTCACACCCATGTTGTGTTTTTACTGTGCTTTGATTCAAAGATATGAGCGAATATATTTTTTGCAGGGAATAATGTTCTTACATTGTATCCGTTTTCCTCCTCTTCTCAGATATAACAACCAAAACACCCATTCTATTTATTTAAACTCAAGCCTCCATGGAGTGGCCTGGATGCCATAAATTTCACTACCTGCAGTTTTAAGCACGAGCATTCATGTGCAATTCCGTTGCAGAGCGAGCACGGAAATTAGGCTGTCCTTTATGACAGGCTCCCAACGCTAATACTCCGCCTGCCATTGGTCAAGCATTTTCAAGTCGTTTATATAATAGACTTAACATAGGACTAAATTGATAGATTTATTTATTTTTTTGGTAAGGAAATACAGTAATAAAAAGAAGCAAGAGGAGCCCGATGATGTAACTCTGAATTGCAATTTTTGCCTGAAGAAAATGCACCTTTGGGTTACATTTCCTGGTACTTAAACGTGGGTCAAGCCTCCTGCCGCCCACGTTTCTTTTCGATTGCCGTCGTTCGAACGGACGTCCGAATGCAAGCCACCCACGCTGCCCAAGGGCCAATTCCGTCATCGGTGGTTCTCCCGGGATCATGTGTCCCCTCCACTTTACGAGAGGCGGACAGGGTGGAAAATCCCGCGTCAGAATCTTGTTCCCGACAAGACCGATCGCTGCAAGAGCTTACACCCCGCGTAAGAAACCAAGAGCGGGAAGACCTGCTAGGAGCGGATCGCACACCGACACACACAGAAACACGCCCTGCCGCCCGGGCTGAACTTTACGCGTCGATAAACGCGGCAGCTCACGGTCGGAAGCTTCGCGCCGAGCAAAACAGGCGAAGGAAGCTGATCGTCTTTATCCGAGCACCTCCCTCCGCCCGGCCCTCAGCCCAGCTCAGCCTCCCGCAGCTGGCCCCGAAGGCGGCGAGGAGGAGCCGCTGAATAAGCGCGCTGTCCCCTTCGCGAGGAACGACCTCGGGGCAGGGCTCGACCGAGCGCAGCTCCCCGCTGGCGCGCCATTCCTCCCAGCTGTCAAAGCTCCTTCTTCCCCGCACCGCCGCCCAAAGCCGTCCGGTGGCCGCTAGCAAGGCGAGCCCCTCCGCGGACTTTCGGCCACTTACTTTCCAAGCTCCTCAAAGAGCTGATACTCGTCGGTAAACCTGGTGCAGGTTGCGGTTGAAGCCATCCTTAGTCCGGCTCTTGCAGCCCCTGGCGCTTCCGAGGGAGGAGAGGACTGAGGGAAGGTGGATTCAGCAAAGGGGAGGCGGTCAGGACGGAAGATGGGAGGGCAAAGGCGCTTCTTCTTCTCCTCCGCCTCCTCTTTTCCTCCGGGCGAGTCTCTCAGCCACGCTCCTTCTTGGCAGCTTCTTGAGACTTTCCGGCTGGCTTGTTTGTTTGGGAGGTGAGCCGGTGGGGAGGCAGGGGCGGGCTTCTCCGCGAACTTCCCTCTCTCGGCGCGCACGCTTCGGGGGTCTCTCCGGGTAGAGCTGGCTACGGAAACGCTCCCATCCAAAATGGAAACCCAAAGCCGCCGAGCAAAGCCTGCGCTTACGCGGGAGAAGCAGCAGCCCTCGGGCAGATTTAACAGGAGGGAATGGGACGAAGCAGAGGCGGGGGAGGATGACACCCTTGTCCCTGTTCGGGCAACCTCAGATGCCGCCCCTATTAAGACCGCCTCTTTCTACAGGGAGTCCCCCGAAGCGCCCCTTTCCCGAGGGCTGCCTCGCCAGCGGCGCCTCCGGGGACTCTTGCGCTTGATTCAAGGCAAGGGAAGCCCGATCGGCAGCTTGTCCTTCCTGCTCGCTCTCCAGCAGCCGTCGCCTTGGCGGGTCTCCCGGCTGTTTCCTTTCTCTCTATACCACACCTCCCTCTAGCGACGGCTGGACGAGCCCCGTTGCCTGGCTGGGCAGAGCGGAGCAAAGCAGCCCCCGATCTTCCCGGCTTTTCCTTTAGGTCTCTACACCGACTGCGGAATGTAGTGCCCTACAGGTTTTGTGGCCAGTTCCATGAGCGCCCCTCCTTCCTTCCTTCTCTCCCTCCCTCCCCGATTCTTTGTTCCAAGACGTGTGAATGAGCGAACGTGTAAAGCTTTCCAAGGAGACCGCCTGAAATGAAAGACTTCGCAATACGGGGGCGCTAAGAAAGAACGTCGGGTCCCGGATCCGTTTGCATTGCTGCCTTTACCGCAAGGCTTCTGCTTAGAACGACTTTCGGCCCAAATCGCCCAGCTTTAGAGGCAGCCGATCCCAAGCAGGTTCCACTCCCAGGCTGTAGGAGGGAAAGCCTCCCCGCCCCGTCCCTCTCCTCCGCGTTCCATTTCCTGGCGTCACAATCGACGCGATACCTCGTGCGCTCCATCCAGCCACTCTCCGTTTGGAAACAAAAAGGGAGGAGAGAAAGCAGAACGCCGCTTCTCCGATTCTCGCGAGACAGCCCAGCCTATTTTATGGAGAGGGCGGTTGGGTTCTGGGGAACGTTTAGGAAGGATGCTCGGCTGTAGGCTGTCTTGATTAGCAGGGCGCTGCGTTGTTTTTTTTAAAAAATTGGAAGTCTTAATTTTATTTTAAAAAAATAAGTTATGCATTATACCTTATAGGAATAAGAGCATGTCAGGGTAAGCACACACTCGCCTCCCACTGGAAAGGATTCTGAGTCACGTCCTTTAGATTAGAAGGCTGCGATCCCGGTACTGTATGCTTTTAGACGTGACACTGTAAAAGCCTTCCGCATAATCCGTGCAAACGACGGTGCAGGTAATTGTGGGGGTACCTCGCTGAAGTCTATGAGAAAGGTTTGAACAAAGATAGGGGATTCCAGTGCCCTTCCATTTATACATAGATGTGGTTTGGGCTTACACAATAATATATTGGTCAGCCTGATTTAGGATACTGTAATGCTTTTCAAAGTTGCAGTGTCTGCTATTCGTTGAGGAAGCGGAGCTCAGTCAAATGTATTCTACATTTCAAAAATTCACACAGAAATTCCTCAGCCTCATCCATCCATTCTCTTTCCAACTGACGCTATCATTTTGAATAAGGAATATGCTACTGGAGTTACTTAATTTGTGGGAATTGCCTTTGAGTGATTATGACTTAACTGTGTAGCTAATTAAGATTTTTTTAAATCTATACTGGAAACCTGATTCCTCCTGTTTGTATCTCAGTTGCAGCTTGCTGGTTTCATTCCTGTTGGGGGTGTGCATATTTTCATGAATTATGGCAACTCTTCCTTTTGGCGACTGAAGTCAAGTTTCCTGGAGCCTTTCATTGATATACAAAGCAAGATGCTCTTCTTAAAATTAAAAAAATACTCTGTAGATTCTACACATAGGTTCAAATAAAGCCAATGACATCAAGCTTATGATGTCAAGCTTATGATATCAAAGGAAGGAACATTTTATTTACAGAAACAGACAAAAATAACACCAATATAAGATTATAAGAAAACTTCCATTTCAGTGCAGTATACTATAATGTTATTGTTTCACGCAGTGTGTCCGTTTTATACAGAACTTATTTTTAGAATATAATGACAAAGAATGAGCATTTAATTATCAAATTATGAGACTAATCATCAGCTTGATAATTTTAGGGCTTGTATGAGACATTGTTCAATATTGTAGTAAATTATATGTATGCTTATAATTAAAATATAGGAAAATATATAGATTAAAAATATTGCAAACCATTAAGCTACTGTCTTATTTCTGTAGCCTTAAATGGCCATGACTTTTGAATAATTTGTGTTAATTGGCAAAGGACATTCAGACTTATTATAATTTTATTTTACAAATGTTTTGTCTCTTCTTAGTCATTAGTATGCATGGTTACCAAAGGGAAGACACAATCCATAAATGTTTAGAAAGGAAAGCTTTGCCAGGAATGTTTTTTAGCAACGTTTACCAGACTAAAGTTGGATCTAGATCTTATTTTTATTGTCAAATGGATCCAGCCAAATCCAGAGAGTTATTTAAGAGAATTTAAATAAAGTATCTGAGGATTAGGTATTGCAGTGTAAACAAAAACAAAAACTGTAGAAAACATATAAATGAGAAATACTGTTACAAAAAATAAGCATGCATAAAATGTTTAAATAAAGTTTGCAATAGTGGTGAATATCTAGCTCCAGTGAAGAATGAGAGTGAGGGTTCCTTCTCTGAGCTTGAGGGTTGGTTTCCAAGTGTTTTGTTACCAGGCTAGGTAACATCTTCAGCGGAATTTAGGGGATGTCAATGTCAGTGTTCTTCTGTTTATAAGGGCTTCAGGTGTGGGTATGTCGAGTTAGGGTCTTGTGAGGGTCAGATGTGAGTCATCAGTGAGAGGCTTGTGATGGGGAGGTTACATCAGGTCAGGGTCATTGGGAGGTGAACTGGTGGGAGAGGAGGGCTTAAAATAAAGCCCCCAAAATCCTGAGAACTAAATTGCTTGCAATAGTTGTGGTATGAAATGCCTTCTGCTAAGTCTCTACCATTCTCTAAGGATGGTAGTAGAATGTAATGTGAAGGAGATGAAATGTTTTGAAATATCTCAAAGAAACTTTGGCACTGGGTAAGTGAGAAGCATTTTAAATGTCTCCTCAGTGGCCTCAAATCTTTACTTCTCACTATAATCTAAAATGAAACAATATTATTGCAATCATAATTGAGTGTTGACTGCTAAAATGCAATGTGAAAATAACCCCAGTTCTCAGAATACTGCAATTAAAATATCCAGATTTATTTCAGATAAGCAAGTGCTATATGGCAGTGGCCATAGGTTGATTTTTTTAGGCTAATTTGCACTTGCTACCAATTCCGTAATTGTAACCTACATATCTGGTTGAAAATATTGGAGAAAAAGATACAATTACAATATTAGTAGTACATACAATCTTGGGGATTGGTCAAAGTTTAGATCACCATTGACATCTCTCTGTAAAGCTAGGAATCTCATTTTCTGAAGTTAATCCAGGTTTTATAATCTCAAAATAAAATAAAACTAAGAATGATCTGTTTGGCATTGGATGTGCTAGAGTATCATTTGTTAATGTGTATGAATAACTTTTCATTGGGAATCCAGGTAAACCCTAAAGGAGGCTCCAGATTCAGGAGCTTGAAGAGGAAGACATCTCCTAACAAATAATGGCAATATCACTTTATATACCCCTTCATAGTGCTTTACAATGCTCTCTAAATGGTTTACAGAGTCAGCATATTGCCCCCAACAATCCGGCTTCTCATTTTACTGACCTCAGAAGGGTGGAAGACTGAGTCAACTTTGAGCCGGTCAGAATCAAACTCCTGGCAGTGGACAGAATTAGCCTAAAATGTTGTATTCTAACTACTGCACCACCACGGCTCTTCCATAATGATGGAATTGGGTATGCCAGAAGTTGACTAGTTTACAAATGCAAGCAACAGTTATATGGGAAGTCAGGTAGCAGTGGATAATGCCTGATGATGTCATCACACAAACAATGCAAATTATGAGCTTTCATCAAACCTCATAATATCATATAGAAATATAGCCTGATGTATGACATGATGTATGTGGTATATTAACATAATTGTGGCATCTAGAGAGTTATGCGCAAACGCAATGCTATATCTATTCCAGAACAGCAGGAGAGAGGTGATATGTGCCCCATCATATCTATGTCTTTAGTCTAATGTTCACATTGCCACTGATCATAATAGTATCACAAGGCTTGATAAACAGTCATGAGTCTAGATTGTGTGGATAGCATTCCTCTTAGAGACAGATTCTCCAGAAGGATGTGCAAGGCATGCCCATATCCCCTCTTGGAACAGTGGGCTATTGGTCATATATTACTGGACATAATCCAAACCTAAAGATCCCATTTACCATCTAATTGCTGCGGGTAGCTGCAAGCTGTCTATCCAAATGGTCAAGATTACATGCAGCACTTATTGCCTGTTCCTTAAAATCCCTTGGTAGTGGTCAAGCTATAATAAAGCTGAATGGAGTTTATGCATATTAAATCAGTACGACTCATGATGTTTGCAAATAATCCCAGCAGCACTGTTTATAGCAGTGTCATGTATATGCACTTGCTTGCCTTTTCTGTTTAAACATACCACAAAATTGTGCTTCGCCTTTTTTTCTTGTCCTTTTTTCCCTTCTAATTACCAAAATGAAAAATGCCTATCACAAAGAAAGAAGCACAATGCTTGTGATTTAATGCTTGATGTTAAGACTTAAAAGACCAGTCTCACATGAACTAGCACAGCATAAGATATCATGATTCCTTACTTTGGCAGGGCAGGTCTGTTTTTATTTATGTATTAGATAATACATAATTAATCTATGTAATTAATGTATCATGACACAAGGAGGCAAAGAACTAGTATGGCTATCTTTCCAAAAATTGTCAGTGATTTATTAACAAAAGACGTAATTTATTGCTTGCTTTATCATGGAAAGCAAATTTACTTCTTATTTTGCTCAATTTAGCAAAAGTTTCTTCACAAAAGAGCAAGTTGGTTTTTTTTAAAGCTCCACAATTGCTCAGGTTTTTTTCTTTATGGGCCACTTTCTGTGCTTCCTGATGCTGGAAATAAGGAGTTCTTCATAAAGGGATTAATGAAATACGAGTATGTTTGCAGCTTCCAATCTTGAGGTATTGCATGATGAAAATCATGTCATTTCAACCTTTGGAAAATGTTTTGCATTTATGGATGACTGACTAGCCTAGATAAGCAATGCAAACTGCAGGCTTTAGAAAGAAAGTTTATACAGAAGAGAAAGATGACTCTTAATACTAAACTGGGTACAAAACAGATTTCCCTGCAAATTAAGGTTTTAGTTTAATAACTAGTCTTGCTCAAGGTAATATATGGGAAGCTCTCTCCTAATGTTAGCCCCACTACAATGATCTGATGGCTTGGTGTAGAGAGCTATGGAGATGACCTTGGAGAAACTTTGCAAACATTTAAGCCTTGGCAAACAGTGTGAGAAAGAAGCTCAGACCAGCCATACCCTAATTCACTACCATATAAGAGAGTGAAAATAGAAAATTCAGATTTTCAAGATTATAACTACAGCCTACACCAATAAAACATGGTTGCAGTCAAACCTGTTGAGCCTTTTTCCAGACTTTTCCTAGTGTAGGGCTGGCAGCTGGGCTCAGAAAGAGGGATGGTCACAAAGTCACCAAGTGAGCTTGATTGTCAAGTTTCTTAATGATTCCACTGGTTGTTCAGCACCTTAACAAGTAGCTTCTGGGGTGATTGATTTATTGATTAAATTTGTATGCCACTCGTCTATCAAGCGACTGCCAATTAAAAGCCATTGTACCACATCCTTCCTTGTGTAACACATTTTCTGTGATACAGAACAAAAAAAGGAAGTAGGCAGAAAGAAAATGTAAAAAGATTATAGATGAAAGAAGTCTTCAACTCAGAATTTATCCCTTCCTGTGTATGTGAATCAGGCAAAGCAATGGCACAATATACTGAGCATAGAGTCTCAAGAGGCCTAAAACTGCCTCAAAGTAGAAAGCCATTGCAGAGAAAACTAATGACAAGAAGTCTAAAAGCTACACTGGAAGGATGAAAAATGGTTGTGATTAGCTTGAACGTACAAAGCTGCCCCTAAATAAATTGCTCCTGGTTAGTAGATTTTCTGTTGTGTAGCCATATAAGAAATGCTGTAGCTTCCATGTAATATTTCTTCCAATTTCTTAAAGACTTGGAATACATCAGAGGCTATTACCAGCAGGCACAATATTTCTGAAAGAAATATAGATGTGACACTACCTTTGGCACTGAGTGCCATTTAACCAAGTTTAAGGAAAGCCTGCAAAGATTCTCCAAATCCTTAGTCATCCTAATGTTAATATTAATCTGCTCTAGCAACAATCTCTTTCAAAGCTAGCTATAGGAGCTGACATATTTATGTAGCATATCTGAGTACTGTTTAATCCCACTTCTCTAAGGTTATCCTGTTTTGTTTTTAAGTTGGGTTTTATAACACCAAATAATTAAAAATATTTTCCTCCAGCTGGATGCTGTTTGACTGAGTTGAACTACTAAGTGTCCAGTATAGTTGATGGCTATGGATTATGGGGGTTAGCATAAGAATGGAAGAATGAAATGAAGTATTTTTATGTTGCTTCTTTCTTGAGGGACACCATTGATTTTAGCAATATGTTCCTACTTGCCTGCCAGCTCTTCAATTGTTGTGCAAAAGGCCTTTTTATGTTGGACTGATTCCACCCTGATGAAGTTTATAACAAAATCAAAATCACAGGCTTTTATCTGTGTTGCATCCAGATTCATCAAATGTCTGTACCTTTTCCTGGCTCAGAAATGCATTTTAGCATTTTTCCTTTAGATATAGCCTCCTTGATGTCAGCCAAATGGATAGAATTTTGTTCAGCGGGGAGGCCATTAGCTGTCTCACAAGGAAAACAATAATGAAAGCAAGATATTCCACAAGATGGAAAAACAAGCCAAGAATCCAATAACATGTATGGGAGGCACATCTTGGGAAAAAGAGAAGGAAGAATATTAAATTAAAACCATACACAGAACTTGGCCTTACAGTCATTTGGAAAATTTATAAGACCCCCTTTCCCCTTATTTCCTTAGGCAGTACAGCTGTCTTGCCATGGTACATCATAAGCACAAATGTAATAGAATTGAAAGAATGGAATTGCAAAGTATATTTTAATACCATAGTGTTGATGTTGTTCTAGACTTAGTTTACATGCCTTATGTATTGGGTTATATATAGAAGTTTTAATGTTATAAGCTGCCACATGTCAGGTTGCCTTCTAGATTTGTGCTTCTGTTAGGGCAGGGGTAGGCAACCTTGGCTCTTTTATGACTCGTGGACTTCAACTCCCAGAATTCCTGAGCCAGCATGGCTGGTTTAGGAATTCTGGGAGTTGAAGTCCACGAGTCATTAAAGAGCCAAGGTTGCCTACCCCTGTGTTAGGGGATTGTTGCAGAGCACTTGTGCTGGATGCCTCCTAAGTGTGATACAAAAAGAGAGGCCAAATACTCAGGGTGGTAATGGAAATTTAGAAAAGGGAGGTCAAGTCTCTTCCCCTTCCTCTAAGCACATGATATATAAGCATTGCCAAACTGATAAAAATATTCTGGATCTTAAAGCTGTTTATAATACATAGAATTCATGCCTAGGTTAATAAACATCTTTTGAAGGCCTGCATTCCACACGTGTACTCCAGATACATGTCAACGCTGTTAACATCGGATATTCTTGCTTTGACAACAGATGGAAATGTAGCCATCTTTTCTCTATCGCTTTTAGAGTTTGTTGATGCTGGGAGGGGGAATGTGGATGAGAGTCCAGCTAGTCATAACAATAATAACTCAGCAGTGGGAACCCAAGGTTATTAGGTCCAGAGTTGATAGAAATTTGGTGGGCAGGAGAGATGGGGAAAAAGCCTGCGCTTCAAGTTAATTGGGGATTGTGATTTATGACTGTTAATTGGAGGAGGGAATTGCGCTTTGCTACTTTGTGCCAGGGGAGGGGAATTCAGTTTTTGGCTTCAACTATGTAGTGCCGATACTTTGTTTCTCGAATAAAAGATTCTTTAAGGAAAACAATGCCTCGAAGTTCTTTTGAAGAGATTCATCTGTCGGAACCATGACATTACAACTAAATTAGTTCTAGTTTCTATAAAACAAAAGCTACATTCAAGAGTTGTCTTTGGAACCTGTTTAGATAAAACCTGTACCTGGCATCCTATCCTAGTGGATACTACAACTCTCAGCTGTGATAGTTCACTTGAGGTATTTGACCCATACAGTTTTGAGAATGTAGTCTGCATATTATTGCAGACTACATTCTCAAAACTGTATGGGTCAAATGGAATGCCTTAGGTTCCTTCTGTAGTGTATCAGACATAGTAGCTACATTTCTCCATGTAATTAGTTTTCAGCAATCATGGGAGTGTCATGATAAAATAAAACCTATGTTTAAAAGATTGTCTTTTTATGTACGCACATAAGGAGGATTACCTATGATTTATAAAATCCTGGACAAGTATGCAAAATACTTTAGCGTACTCTACAGCAGGGGTTGGCAACGTGGTATCTGATCCCTTGATTCTCAGCAGGTTCCCACATTCACATGATTTCATTTTTTTTAAACAAAAGATGGTTTAAATTTAAACATAATCAAATGTTGGTTGACTTATAGCAATGCAAAGTGCCAGATTTTAGCAGCCTTTTTATCTGCAAAAATTCTTTAGGTGTCATATAGGCCAATAATCATTCTTAGGTAGTAAAAATGATGTGTGTTTGCAACCCAGTGCTTTGTTTGGTAAAGTGCCACTTGTCAATAAAAAAGACAAATTTATAACAAATGATAGAGAGGCTATTAGAATGTTTAGACAGTACAGCTGGGAATCACTCAGCTTGTTTGGTTTTTATATACCTTTCAGATGAGTCACACACTGAACTGGAGGAGCAGAGCTTAAGAGGTTCTAACCTTGCAGCTCGGAAGCCAGTTATCTCTAGATGGGGCTTAGAAAGATTAGGATCTGCGGAACATGAGCCTGCAGTTCTGGTGCAGTCAGATAATTAGCTACCTGTTGTAGAAACCGAGCAACAAGCTAAGTTGGCAGTTCCAGAGACTGAGGAAGAAAAGATCTTAGCCCTTGCACCCACAGAAAGATCAAGCAAGTAAAAGTAAAGATGTTAAATGAAGTTCCTCAAAAGGAATAGGGATGATTCAGTAAAATAGACATGCCTGAGGCAGGACTATATAAAAAGAGCTTGGGAGTCATACTTTTGTTGGCACAAATCTTTCTCATCTTGAACCTGATTTCCTGTGCCATTTCTCTTTTCCTAGCTGATCTTTATTGCCTGCATCTTCAATTTGTCTGCCTGGAACTTCAGCTTCTGAAATAAGCTTGCTTATTTTATGCGTGTGTGCTCTCACATTCATGCGCTGATCTGGAGAGTTTTATAGCTGCCATATATACTGACTTCCTGAACTTATAATTGCTGGTGTAGGGTGTTGGTCATGTCCAATGATGGGCAGCCAATTTGTGAGGTCACCCATGACAGATTTTCATTTGTGTCTACTGGAATGGATTTATAAAGAGGTCAGTGGAATTTTCATTTTGGAATAAGGCTCTGCAGAACTAAATTCTGGTTTTGTTGTTGTTTTGTGTTCTTCTAACTAGGTCAGTTCTTCAGAAAACCAAATGGAATGTATCCAGCATTATTTATTAAATTTATATTCTGCCCCTCTCACTTCAAAAAGTAACTCTGTGTTCCTTTTTTGATTGGACTGGATCATTCCTTCAGCAGCAGCATTAAAGACTAGGATACCCCACTCCTATAGCATTAAAATAATCAATAATCAACAGATACAGCCTTGAGTCATGAGTTGCTAATCCCATCAAAAAGCCTAACAAATAGATTGAAAGAAACAAAGATTCCTCCTCCAAGGAACATTAATAGGTAAGCATTCCTGCTGGATTTGGCAAAACTATTAATTGAATTCTCCCAAAGGTGCTTTTTCAAAAGGCCACTGGACTTACTTTGTTTTTCCTAGAAGACCTTTTACTGCTCATCCAAGAAGCTTCTTCAGTTCTGAACTGAAGAAGCTTCTTGGATGAGAAGTGAAACATCTTTTAGGAAAAACAAAGAACGTCCATTTGCTTTTTGAAAAAGCACCTTTGGGACAACCATGACCTGGATGACTGAGAATCTCCATAGATATTAAGTGAATTCTGAGGTTTATGGTTAGTAAAGCTTAGATTGTACTATTAATCTTCCCAGAATGTAGCATATATTTATTTTAAAAATCTGATTATATGATTACAGAAATTAATTTGAATCCTATATGTTTTAACAAAACCATTTTTAGAAATGATGAGATAGAACATTTCTGAATGCTACTGTAAATTTAACCTTGAGGAATGATGACATGCTATTGATAATAAGCTTGATGACTTTTTCCACCCGTAAACTGCAGTATCCCAATAATCAACTTCAGGTGAACATGGGGAGATCATGGTAGGATGAAGGTGTTCTAGAATTCTGAGAACCAGTAATTTAAATTATTTTCCCACTGTAAGATACAAATTACATGGGGAATGTTTCAGTCTGAATCCTCCATACAAATGCTTGATCCATAAGGAGCAGAATGAGAAATTATTTGGACATCTGTGTGCTGGGAGGGGCCTAGTGGCTCAGTGGTTAAAGACTCTGAGCTTGTCAGCTGGAAAGCTGAAACCCCCAGTTCAAGACCTGAGTGCCTCACGATGGTGTAAGCTCCCATCCTTGCCCCACCTCTCTCCACCTAGCAGTTCAAAAGCATGCAAATGCGAATAGATAAATAGGTAACACTTTGGTGGGAAGATAACAGTGCTCCATGTCCCTGAGCATATAGACATGCTGGCCACATAATTTCAGAAAATGTCTTCTGACAACATTGGCTCCCTCAGTGCCCCCTAGAGTTGGATATGACCAAGGCAAAACTTTTACCCTTTATGTGCTGGGAATCTGTAAGAATCTTGGTTTCTTTTTGCTAGGCCATCACATATGATTAAGGATTTGCACAAAAATTCCAGAGAAGTCAACTGTTTATGCCACAAATTTACTTGCTGTTCTAACTAAGATAAGAATCAAGCTGTAATCTTTGTTTCTTACCTTCTTAGTCTTAAAAATAGTTTGAGTTCAATAGGCTGTAATATGATTTTCAGCCCACCAAAGTGTTTGGCTTGCCGTTCACCACACCTGTACAGTCCTATATGTTTGCTATTTATTAATTTACATGCTGAGAAAGTTTCCCCCCCAAGTCTATGGAGATTCTCAGTCATCCAGGTCATGGTTGTCCCAAAGGTGCTTTTTCAAGGAGCAACTGGATTTTCTTGTTTTTCTTTGAAAATGCTTCACTTCTCATCCAAGAAGCTTCTTCAGTTTGAAAAAACAAGAAAGTCCAGTTGCCTCTTGAAAAAGCACCTTTGGATTTCCCCCCTCCCCAAGCAAAATATAACAGGAGTTTTATGCTGAAGTGGGTCCAACATGAAACATAATAAATCCGCCGTATCCAACATCTAATTCCATTTTGCTTCTTTGGCATGAATAGTAAAGACATCCTTGAGTCAAGCTCGATTCCAGATGATTACATCCACACAATTTTCTTGGCAGCATTGTGGAAGTGGTTTGCCAATGCCTTTTTCCAGAATGTTTCTTCAACTTTCCAGTCTAATGCAAATGTTTATTTCATTCAGAAAAGATAAATAAAACATTTTCCCACAGCAGTTTAAAACAATATTTTTTTCTTTTTGGTAACATATATGGATCTACACTGAAGAAGCAATATGGATTGCTTCTTCTCATTAATAGGGGACATGTGATCTCCCAGAGATTGCTAATTTAAGAATCATATTTAGGATGTGTGATTTGCAACCTCCCTCCTGAAATTCCTATACTCAAACAGCAGGGGGGGCTGTAGGTTCAACGGTGTCATTTCTGAATTTGTCTATTAAGATTAATCCCAAATTGAAGCAGGTTATCATGGACCTCAGAGGTAAGTGTGCATTGCTAAAGCAGTTATGAAATCATCTTATTCTTGTTTATAAATTTACAGATATTTCTAAAATTGTTTTCACTTTGTCAGTATGGGAAACAGTGTAGATTACTGAGAAAAAAATGAATTTCAACAACTGTAGAATCAGGCTGCAGCATAACGAAATTGACAAAAGTGAAGGGGGTCTGAATACTTTCTGAATGAACTGTACACACCATATATATGTGTGTGTGTGTATGTATATATGTATTCTTAGCAACAGTATATATGGAGTCTGTAAATCAAAGTTTTATGTGGTACATTTAGGACAGGAACCTCAGCCTAGGGGAAATTGATACCTTTGTGTGAAAGAGGTTTTGGCCAATATAGGTAGTCCTCAACTTACAACAATTTGTTTAGTGACAGTTCAAAATTATAACGGCACTGAAAAAAGTGATTTATGACATTTTTCACACTTAGGACCATTGTAGCATCCCTGTGGTCACGTGATCAAAATTTGAATGTTCCTGGCAACTGACTCATATTTATGATGTTGCAGTATCCCGGATTTGTGTGATCACCTTTTGTGACCTTTCGACAAGCAAAGTCAGATTCATTTAACAACCGTGTTGCTAATTTAACAAGTGCAGCTATTCACTTAACAATTGTGGTAAGAAAGGTCATAAAGTGGAGCAAAACTCAGTTAACTAATGTCTTACTTAGCAAAATAAATTTTGGTCTCAGTTGTGGCCATAAGTGGAGGACTACCTGTATTTTTCACAAGTTTTGGCAATGCTATCTGCATTATTTATTATACATAATAATATTAATAGGCAATAAATAGCTGCTTGTTGATAATCAGATTCTTTTTAGGATCTTTCAAGGATTAAGACAGTGGTGGCAAACCTATGGCACCCATGCCAGAGGCGGCGCTCAGAGCCCACTCTGTGGGCATGCGCGCCATTGCCCCAGCCCCACCTCCCCCATGGCCCCTTCCTCACCAGTAGCCCCCCCGGAGAGTCGCCCCCGGATGCGGCCTGAGCGGGGCAGCACAGCCAAGGACATGGCAGCCAGGTAGCAGGGACAAGACTCTGCCCTTATGCCCCGTCGTGTGCAGATGATGCTGCAGGATGCGGGCGGAGGGTGTGGGTGCCATGGTGCTACAGGGCCACCTAGGCCAGGGGTAGGCAACCTTGGATCTTTTATGACTCGTGGACTTCAACTCCCAGAATTCCTGAGCCAGCCATGCTGAGGGGAAGGAGAGTTTTCCAAGCTGAGCCATGCTGGCTCAGGAATTCTGGGAGTTGAAGTCCACGAGTCATAAAAGAGCCAAGGTTGCCTACCCCTGGCCTAGGCGATCTGCAGCAGGCCGTGGAGGCGGTAGATGGCCCTGCAGGGGATCGGGGGGGAGGGGGCAGGTGGGGGCTGGGCAGTTTTTGGGCACTCGGTGTCTAAAAGATTCGCCATCACTGGATTAAGACAATGAAGATATACCTGTAGATATTGACAAAATTATTTCAAAGGAATCTGAAGAACAGAAGAAATGTTAGAGCTCAAATATCTTTTTGTATTTAATAAGAATGCTAAAATGTAAACAAAACAAAGTTGGCAGAAATATTAAATTTACCTCTGCTCAGCATGAATCCATAATGCATCTCAATCCTCTTAGTCTGATTCTCAAGAGGGCAATTCTCAAGAGGACAATTCTGTCTTTTTAAATGAAGCTCTTTATTTTCCTTGTAAAAGAAAAGATCATATTTCAAATGAGCTGGTTCTGAAATGTATAGTTTAAATTCAGTTTTAAATTGCATTTTCATCCCTCTCATAAATACATTTGTAACTGTGGACAGTCGGTTTTCAGTAAAACAATTAGCTCCAAGCCACATTGGCTAGGATTTCTGGATCATGCAGATCCAATACATCTAAGAGTCCTGTATTGGGAAGGCTGCCTCCTGTCTTTGTGGCCCCTTGAATATGTATGCCCTGTTTATGGAGACTCTTCCCTGTGCATGGATTCTTGTTAAAATAGTCTAGAATAAAAGAATAACAGAGTTGGAAGAGACCTTGGAGGCCTTCTAGTCTGATCATGGTTAATTTCAGTCTTTTCTGTGAACATTTTTCTAGTTATTCATTCATATCATTGCTCATACATAATCGCATCTGTCTGCATAAGTGATTTAACCTTAATGTGTCAACAGGAACAATAGCATCATGATTTTATAAAAATGGAAATCCTACTATAGAAACCTAGTATAGTATAGGGTCTCTCCCACTTTCAGCCCTACTCCTTATGGCCGTAACAGATTGGTGTTTTCTGCTCTCATACCTTCCAATATTGAGACTATGTAGTCCAGAAATCCTCCCCATTATTAGGGAAGGCTGTGCCAATTGTTTCTCTTCAACAGATTTCATTTATATTCATGTATGAGTGTGTGTGTGTGTGTGTGTGTGTATGTATGGAGAGCGAGAGAACATATGTGTGGATTTCTATAATTAACGCAAGCAACTTTTGTGCAAAATGTATAAGATGCACTCCAGGCAGTTAGTAGTAACTACTAACTTGTACTACCACCAGTAAGTGTAACTGCACATTTCATACACTTGTTAACATTTCTCCTGCCAAAAGACTTAAGTCATGGGTAGGTTATTCTTCCATGGCTAAGGGCATTTTCTTCTCTCTCAGGACCACGTTCTGGAGTAGCTCCAGACGATTGGAGCCACGTGGATTTTCTGCTTTTCTGGGCTGTTCTTTTACCATATTTTATAAAGCCATCTCAATATATATATTTTTTAACATGGAAAGTCAGTGCCATAACAGAGTATAAATTTTCATAAAAATAAACTATTTTAATAGATATATACAATATATTCACATAGCTTTTTCTTCTTTTCCCCAAGAAAATAAAGTAATTGGTTACACAGTCCAATCATTACCTTGAGAGCAAGGGAGACAAGCACATAGTGAAGAGATGCACCTGAGTAAGTTTTTTTCACAGGTCTTTCTGATTTACAGCTACGTGAAACAGCATTCTCTTAGGAATAGCAATGGAGTAACAAACTAACCATCCATAAAGTACAAGCCAAAATATTTGGACTTGTGACACACAGTTAATTATGTCATGCTTGCATTGCAAGAGGCAGTCTGCTTCTCCCCCCTCCCTTTTCTTATTTTTGCAAACTACAACTCTTCATTCAGGCTTATCTTGGTGAGCTCCTTTAACATCAGAACATACTTGAGAATTAGCTCCATAACGGGTTAGAGACTGATGGGATGAAGCTTAGCTCTCAAGAGGCATTCTGGTTCTGCAGTAGGCTGATGGCAGCAATTAGAAAAGCAAACCTACCTTTAATATTTGGGAGTCTTGTTTATTTGTTTGGCCACTTTGCAAATCCTTTAAGGTAGTATACAAAGAATATCAAAAACATTACAATTTTTTAAAAACTTTCTTCAGGATAAAGACTGCATGGACAATGGGATAATGCTGGTCCAGGGATAGAAGCTATAGAGAAGGTACATATCCAAGGTTCATTAGGATGATGTTGTCTTGATGGGAGTTGGAGCATGCTGACCCTGCCAATTCTTGTAGGACAGGTAGAAACAATTGGAGAAAGGTTATCCTGTAATATACAGAGCCTAAGCCATCAAGGGCTTTTTTAGATAACAATCAGCACTTTGAATGGCAAGTGAAATCTAAATGGCAAGGCTTGCTGTAAAGGTATACTGAAATAACTGCTCATACTTCTGCATCCTGAACCAGGAAGGGCAACCTCATGTAAACTGTGTTGAAATAGGATCTTCTGATATAGGAAAAGAGTGCAATTAGTACACGAGATAAATCTGTGGAAGAGTTTTTCCAGCCGCAGCTGCCATTTGCTCATAGTAGGAGTCTAGGTAGGACATCAAAATTGCATGCCAGTAAGCTGGATAGACCCTAAAAATGAAGAATCCCTAAATCCAGAGTCATCTAGTTTTGTTAAGAGTTAGATCTAAATCATTTCCTCCAATTCTAGACCCCAATCGCATCCAGTCACTGATCCAGAATAGGATTTGCCGAATTAGACATATACAGGTTTGTATCACTTAGCATATTGTTACCTGATCTCATGCTGGTCAATGATCATGTACAGCAGCTATTTGTAGATGTTAACAAGAGCAGAGTGACAACTATGAAATATCCCACAAAGCAAAGACTTCAGGTTTACTATTTCCTTCCCAGCACCAAATAGAACTGAACCTGGGAAAGGAGAACCACTGAAGCATAGTCTCATTCCCAACTCTCCAAATCAATTCTAAGATATTGAAAACCAGCAAGACATAAAGAAGTACCAAGAAAGCTTGGATCTGGATTGCATATTGGTTCATGAGAGTTTAGCTTTTAGCCACTGCCCTTATATACAAGCAATTCCCTTATATGTTAGTAAGATATATTTGTGGCTAAATTCTGCCAAATGAATTCACATGGTGACTATAAAACTAGTATAAAGGTCTCCTAGCTGCAGGCTTTCTTGGTTTATGTTGAATCTATGAGATTTATTGAAACTGCTGGGAAACAGTCTCTTCAAATCAGCCAAGAGTGATTTTAAAGGGTGTAGGAGAGTTAATGAAAATTTTGGCTTTGTAAGATCTTCGAACACCCTTGCAGTTTTTCAAAGCTGAAAAGAGAAGCTGAATGGTGTGATGAACTGATAGTGACATGAGTAGCAAGCCAATTATTTTAATTGCCTTGCTACTCTTGTCTGTTTCCCTCTTCTGATAGAATTCATTAGGAAGATTTGTTTAAAGGGAGACTCGGATTTATTCTGCTCCTTTTATCAGTTTTACTATGACCTTTTTGATCCTCCATGTTTCCCTAAATTTACATTATACTCCTTTTATTAGATCATACCATTTATCAGACAAATCTATTTTGTAGTATAATCCAACCCAACTTTGTATCCAGTTTGTATGCTCTTACTTTTTCTCCTTTCCCCTCAGATTAAAACATTTATTGATTTATAGTCAAAAGTCAACATAATTTTTTCTCTCTGCTATTGCCTGTATTTCCTATATCTTGTCCTAGCTCAGTCTAAAATGACCGAGTTCACTGCTTGAACTCTAGGATGCATATATATCCAAACTATTTTTATGTCATTGTAAATGTTACATTGTAGTGCATTATATATGCAATTATGATATATTTCTATTTTTAAAACAATGTGGACTAGCAATGTTGCCTCAAATATTTATTTTTTTATTAAATATAGGCCAATTTGATCTAATGGTTAAGGTACCAGGCTAGAAAGCCAGGAGACTGTGAGTTCTAGTTTTGCCTTAGACGTGAAAGCCAGCTGGGTGACTTTCTCTCAGTGACTCAGCCCAATTCACCTCATAGAGTGGTTGGTGTGTGGAAAATAGGAGGAGGAAGGACTATTTGGCATGTTTGCCACCTTGAGTTATTTATAAAAATAATAAAAGTAGGATTTTTTTAAAAAAAATCTAAAATAAATACAGTTTAACTTTTAAATATTCACAACTGTAAAAAGAAAAAATTATCAATAAATCAATAATAAATAAATAAATAGTTATATGTTCTTTGATAGACAATGGAGAGAGTATGGTGCTATCATTTTACTTTGGGACTTAAAGAGGTATATATAAATATCTCAAGGATTTATTTGGGTGAAACCTTGAATCCACAGATTTTCATTCGATTTTATAGGTGAACAAAATGCTGGCATTTTGATGCTTGTCCCTTAGAGTTTATGACTGAATAGAGACATAGATTAATGGACAATGTCTATCAAATCAGTGTTGACTCTTAGCAACCACTTAGATCAGGGGTCTTCAAACGTGGCCCTTTTATGACTTGTGGACTTCAACTCCCAGAATTCCTCAGCCAGCCTGGCTGAGGAATTCTGGGAATTGAAGTCCACAAGTCATAAAAGGGCCAAGTTTGAAGACCCCTGACTTAGATTTTCTCCATGACAAAAGACACATCTGCATGAAGGTAAATGATAATATGTTGTGATAATGCAGTGCAAATCACATGACTTACATGTAGGGATACCAACTATGAAAGGCTGGAGTTACATTGTAACATCACAATGTACGTTTTTTATTCTTTATGTTGTGGTTATTACTAGATGCCTGTGTGGTTACTGAATTAAATGTCTTAACAGATTCAAGTAGAATCTTGTATTTAAATCTTGAACCATACATTTCAGTAAAAACATGCTCAGATTTCTCTAATAGTGATCTCAGACATCATGTGTATTCAGTTTCCAGAGGATATTCCTTAGCAGTACTTGGTGTATTACATGACTGCCATTCTTTGCCAAGTTATTTGTGGATAATGTAGTAATTTGAGTGTACTCATGCACCCATCATCTAATCCAGGATTTCAGTTTACATCTTTTTGTAATTATAACCATTTATAAGAAGTTTTGTATATATTTTATTTTTATTGGAAGGAATTATAGCCTGGCACATTCTAGAAAAGAAAAAAATTCTTTTCCAGTTGAAAGCCAGGCAAAATCTAAAGCAGCCTTTTTACAAGTTTTTTAAGTTACTTTGGTAGCAATGTCTGAATCTGCTTCATCCAATCAAAATTAGGAGATAAACCCAAACTCTTTTTAACATTTTACCTTTTTTGTTTTGGTCTATTTTCTTTAATCCAATGGAGATTTTACACATCTAATTAAATGTGCAGATGGATCCGAGTTCAAGACCCTATAGTCAAGTGTCCTACAAACTGGGGTTGATTTAGTCATGAGTGCAAAACATCTCACTTGTCCTTAAGACTTTATAATTCTCTGCATAGGTGCTGATGTTAACCATATCTTACATATGGATTATTCTGTTCCAATTAAAGCCTAAACAAAAACTGCAGGAATGCAAAAATGACATTTTGGTGTTGATATTTCAATTACAAACATTGGAGAACATTTCATTTTCATGTCAGCAATGATATCCTGAGGCTACACACCTTTACCTGGAAGTGAGCCTATAATGCTTTTGACGAAGGTAAGTATGATAAGAATTGCAGCATAAAACTCCAGCTGAAATCATTGATTTATAAGGCAATTCAAGGAATGTCCTTGCTGCCTATTAGATTTCTTCTTGGTTTTGTTTTGCTTTTTACCCAGTTTGTTTTTATTTAATATCTTATTGTTTTTATCCTCCTTAAACCATGGGCCCCACACTCCTCCATTAAAATTTGGGTTGCTCCTGGGGTCTTTAGGTGGGTAGCGAACAGGAACGGCTGTCTTATTGAACTGGGAAAGCCTTCGCAGCAGCTGCTTGACTATACTTGGATATTTCCTAGAAAGATCCTCTCGTTCATAAGGATCAGCTGTGATATTGAACAACCACACAGTTTTGCCAGCTGTCCATGAAACCCGTTCATTGTGCCAGCGATTGGGGCCAACATTACTAAAAGATTGAGGAGGGACCCAGTCACCATATCCTGGATTTCCTGTTAGTAGTTTCCAGTGGTTTACACGGATGGCTGACTGAATGGCAGTGTTCCATATTCCAAAGCCAGCTGCCCAAGAACCATTTTTGGCTTTTGTGTATATGGGATCAATATTGTGTAAAATATCTATTCTTGGAGACCGCCTGCCTTCACTGATGGTCTCCCACACATCATAGCCATCCAGTTGTATATCTTCATCAATCTGCCCTTCCGCTAAGGTAATAAGTGTTGGAAACCAGTCAGTTATATGTATAAGCTCCTTGCATATACTTCCCTTTATTTTAAGTAAAGGACTATGAACAAAGCCAATGGCTCGAATCCCTCCCTCCCAGTAAGTACCCTTGCTTCCTCTGAGAGGCCAGTTATTTCCACCAGCTATTGGCTGGCCTCCATTGTCTGAAGAGTAAATTATAACACTGTTGCTATAATAACCATATCGCTTTAATGCATGGGTCACATTGTTGATAGCTTCATCCAAGCATGCCAGCATAGCAGCGTATCTGCGCCGATTGATATTATTAATTGATCTATAACGTTCATAATACTTGCCCGGGGCCTGAAGTGGTGAGTGAACAGCTTGGTATGCAAGGTATAAGAATATAGGTTCTCTGGGGTTATGGGAGGCTAAGATTTGTTCCACTCTTTGAGTGTACATCTGTGTAGAATACATTCCATTGTCGTGATCCCAAGCAGCATTGTCATTTTCATATAAGTCATAGCCACACATTCGAGGGCTGTCACATTTGTAATGAGTGTAATAATCACCACTACCCAAAAGAGAGCCAAAAAAGGTATCAAACCCCCGTTGAGTTGGCATACATTCCTTGCGATAAAAGCCCAAGTGCCATTTGCCAATCATGTGGGTTGAATAACCTGCTTCTTTCAGTTTTTGAGGTAGTGTCACATTGTCCAAAGGCAGGCAGTTTGGCTGGGTGGGCCGTATGACAGAATGCTGAAGACCTGTATGGATTTGATACCTGAAAGAAAGAAAGAAAATACACCTTAGATAAAGGAGATACAATTGTAAACAGGTATCATAAACAGGATGGAATGCACAATGGAGCTTGGAGCACAGCTCTACCCATCTTTACCTGGAAGCAAGCCCACATACATTCCTTATGGTTCTCAAGCTAAATTCTGGGTTCCAGATCTGAGATTTTGGATATGTTGTATGAAAAGTGATTCTTGCTGAAACACTTTAGTCAAGAAAGATATTCCTTCTTTATCCTCTGAGGGCTCTTTGCCAAGTGACATATGGAGGGTGGATACAAGACCTTCTCAGTTATGGAACCTCACCAATATAGTGCTTTCTCCAAGATGGCATGCTTGGCATAATGTCTTTCAGACACCAGGCAAAGCCAGTTCTCTTCACTCAGGCATTTTTACAGTTTTAAAATCAACATGGTTTTAAGATTTTAAGATCTAACATTTTGTTTCCTATGCTAAAAATTGTACCTTATTGTGTAATTTGCATTTTATTGTTTTTATTTATTTATTACAGTTTTTACATTTTTGTAATACTTTAAATAATAGTAATCCATGCAGACCATTTTGTTTGCTGGGTGGATTAAAAGAAATAATCCCCGTGACTTCATTTATTAGTCTAAATAATTATCGAATCTTCAAAATACACAAAAAACTATATTACAGAAGACAAGCATCTATATGAACACTAGAAAGAAAAGCTGGATGGAATTTGATGCTGACTTGTCATGCTAAGACTCATTTCCTGTAGAATGAGAACTTTAAATAAAAGCAGATCTTCCTGTCCATCCAACCCCAGCAAAGCAATCTGAGAAAGAATATGCTTACTTATGAGCTACTTGTGCAAATACCACAGCCAAAAAAACCTATAAAAAGAAGCCTGGAATGTTTAGATTTTTTTTTAAAAAAAAAACTTCCACAATTTTTAATTATTCATATGCATAAATACATTATATCTTTAATCAAAAACAGCCCAGTTATCATTCCAACTAATATATGGAACATATGCAAGGAATCCTCATGTTTATTGTGTATGGAATAAGCACTATGTCACCCAGATGACATTGTAGCAATTACATTTTTGGTTACAAGTTACACAAAATGTAAAACAATGCTTTTGAATTGCGATGGTGGAGAAAATGTCTGAGATCAGGTTGGACTGCTAGAAAGACCAATTATTCAATACTAGAATGGTCGCTAGAAGCATTAATAATGAAGCTAAAGGTTAAATATTTTGAATGCATACTGTAAAGGGAAAAGTCAAGGGAGAATACATAGAAAAATGAAAGGCTTTCAAAAAAGAGGCAACAATACGATGACACAAGGACAAACTTAAAAAAACAAGTGAAATTATTTCAAACAAGTCACAGATGCAAATGAATGACTGAATAACATTTTGAAAATGGAAGGAATATACAAACACAATTATCTCATTCACTGAAAAGCATGAAGTCCGTGCTCTTAAAGATAAAAGTAGGGGGAGGCAGGGCCCACATTTTCTGAATGTATTTAATAGTCCACATTTTCAAAAAGTTGCAGAAGCAGTGATTTAAATCTACTGTCTTGCTTTGAAAAGTCATTTATGTTATTATTTCTTTCCTCTAAGGCTGTCCTGTAGTCCATTCGTGTAATCTTGTTATTTTTAATTGATACCTTTTACATAAGACGACATATTTGTCAAAAATAAATATTTGAAAAGGTTAAAGGAATTCTTGTAGGAGTCTTAAGAGGACTGCTGTAATATACTCTTGGTCTTTCCTGGAATTTCGGAGCTGTATTGTATTGAATCTCTGTATATATAAAAAAAAAACAGTGCTCCTACCTATCAACACCAAATCTAGCTAAAGTCTATTCTGAGTTCCTATGCAGCAGCTTGAGTTCTTGGAGCACTGAAATATTTTAAAGAGTAATAACTCATGTGATATAATGAGCTAATGGAAGCAACGGTAATTTAAGGACTGTATTGGTTCCATTTACCTCCTAGTCATAAACAAAACTTTACAGGATATGTAGAATTTGGGTCTATTATTGTTTACTATTAAATAGAAGAATTAACTGCATTCAGGAATTTCACAAACATGGGCAGCACTGTGCCTTGGATGGCAACCTTCCATTGATGATTTCCATCAGCTGACGGTAAAGGTATGTTGCCTGAGACTCAGGAGGCAAAAAAGAACCTTTGTACTTAAAAATAGCATCCACTAATAATTATAATGCCCATGGATTTGGCTAGTTTAAATCTGATGGCAGCAAATCCCAAAGTTTAACTATGCCCCCAAATTTCCCCACACTTGTTTTCAATGTTCGACTCTCTATTCTAGCACTGAAAACAAGGGACAAAAACTATGTTTTTCATTCCAGGCATGACCTGCACACAGGGAGTCCTTGATTTATAACCACAATTGGGCCTGAAATTTAGCTTGTAAGTTGAGGTGGTCATTACTGGTCCTGACTCAATTTTGCAACCAAATCCAGCATATCCAATGGACTTTTTGTGCCATTTTTTTTCTCGGAAAAGAGCAATAAAACCATCATTAATCATAGTTATGTGGCTGTCGGATGCTGCAACCACTTGTAAATGCTAGCTGTAAGTGCCCAAAGTGGGGATCATGACATTTTATGATGGGGGAAGGGCTTTATAGACTATAAAGCCCCCTTCCAGGGTTGTTGCATTTTCAAACGATTATTAAGTGACTTGTTTGTTAAGGGAGGACAACAGATAGTCCTCAACGTGCAACTATAATGGAGCCTGCCTATTATGGTCATATATCATGATAGCTGTAAAACGGGTCAGTCATGTGTGTTTTCTGTAGTGGTTGTTCAGCGAACGTGGTGGTTATAAGTGTGAATGCTGTGGTTTTTAAATGAAAATGACACCATAAATAATAATAATAATAATAATAATAATAACAACAACAACAAATAATAACAATTATAGTTGTTGTTATAACAACAACAACAATAATAATAAAGTTGGAAGGGACCTTGGAGGTCATCTAGTCCAACCTCCTGCTCAGGCAGGAAACCCTATACCATTTCAGACAAATGGCTATCCAGTCTCTTCTTAAAAACTTCCAGTGTCGGAGCATTCACCGCTTCTGGAGGCAGGTTATTCCACTGGTTAATTGTTCTAACTGTCAGGAAATTTCTCCTTAGTTCTAGGTTATTTCTCTCCTTGATTAGTTTCCATCCGTTGCTTCTTGTCCTGCCTTCAGGCGCTTTTGGAGAATAGCTTGACTCCTTCTTTGTGGCAGCTCCTGAGATATTGGAACACTGCTATCATGTCCCCCCTCATCCTTCTCTTCATTAAACTAGACATACCCAATTCCAGCAACCGTTCCTTATATGTTTTAGCCTCCAGACCTCTAATCATCTTTGTTGCTCTTCTCTGTACTCTTTCTAGAGTCTTAACATCTTTTTTACATCGTGGTGACCAAAACTGGATGCAGTATTCCAAGTGTGGCCTTACCAAGGCATTGTAAAGTGCGAACCCATTGTTTGCTATGGGTTTTTGGCAGTGCCAATCTTCAGCAAAACTGGCAGAAAATGCAATCAAGTAATCGTAGGACACTGCAAATGGCCATAAAAGCAGCTGTGCTGCTGAGTGTCCGAAGTGCTATCAGAACTTTGAATCCGGGTTGTAAGTGCCTTTTTTCAGATAGATCGTAACTTCAAACAACTGCTAAGCAAGTAGTCGTAAGTTGAGGACTACCTGTGCCTGTACACTTTTACTGTGTCTCCCTTAATTAACTGTAACATTTTTTCAGGGGATCTGTTCTGGTGCCCTAATCATTCTAGCTGCTGTTTTTCTTTCCTATTCTGTATCTCCTGGGCACAAATCTTCTGAAGGAATACTCTTCAGTGTCTAATTTGGGAATTTATTCTAATTTGCAAGGACTATTCCACCAGCTATTTTAATATCTCATTAAGCATGTTTCCCATTGTTGAATTACATATTATATATCATTAGCTGTTATCTGTTAGCTGTTATCAGAATATTTTTAAAAATCTTTTAGACATTTAAAATAATAACGGTCTCTGGAGATATTACAAATGAAAAAAATGTTATTTTTGACA
This sequence comes from Azemiops feae, assembly GCA_023970755.1. Taxonomy (NCBI): domain Eukaryota; kingdom Metazoa; phylum Chordata; class Lepidosauria; order Squamata; family Viperidae; genus Azemiops; species Azemiops feae. The sequence goes on along the minus strand of JALGBA010000658.1, from coordinate 12,568 downwards.
ATTTCATAATATGGATAGAATAAAAGTAATTTATCATATGCACATATGAATATTCTGTTGAAATCTCCCTTGGGTAGCTTCATTAAAATGTTTAAACTGCTCAGTACTCCTCCAGGAAAAACAACAGCATATTATCAAGATTAAAGTTTTAAAGACTGGAAGACTTTATTCTACAAATTGATTAAAAAATCTGTTTAAAAGTCTATCCATTGCACATAAAATTCCACAACATTATGTCCTCCAGTAAATGGCTAAGTTAAATTTCAATTATGGGAGCTGTAGGCAGTGCATCTGACCAGTAACAAATTGGGGAAAGTTGTTCCGTGAATGCCAGTTATAATATAGCAGAATTTTGGAAAGCCACTGTCAAAAAACAGCTGAACCTGGGCTAAATTGGTTGTGTGATTTAGCATGAAACAACCTTTCATATTGGTTAATAATTAGCTATCATTCAGCTAATTCTATATTAGCTCTGTATTCTATTATAGAACCACTAGCACTATAAGAAATGTTTGCAATATATGTTCATCAGAAACTGTTCAGGCTTGATGGAGAAACTTTTATTCTGGCCTATCAAATGTAGCATTAAATTGAAAAATTTTGCTTGCAGTGAATTACCACTTTCTGAACAGATATTGAAAGGTTTCTTATTCTGCCTGAAACTTACCTGGGCAACATGATCTCGTTCAGGGGTGTTTCTTACCTCCTATTTCCTAATTTGTTCCAGATCATTGTTCATTTTAAATTGTTCTAGCAGTACTGACTTTCTAGGTCCTGACCTATGTATGGCAGTTGTTTACATTTTATAAAAATACATTGCCATTTTTTAAAAAACAACAATATAACAACCAATTAAATTCATAATAGTACAAAACATTTTTAAATAAAAAGAAACCAATATTTATTTTCTTAAATAAAATAATTGTTAACCGATACATTGAAAATAAAAAAATTGAAAAGCTTTGGGAGATCGTTTCTTCTAAGTCAGATTCTCAAACCATCTAATCTAGTGCTGTCAAAACTGACAAATTGCAAGTCTCCAGGAATTCAGGGATATTTTTCCTGGTCATTTCTGGAGTTGTTGGAGACTGTTCCAAAGATCATGGAAAAAGAATTGTAAAGACAAGAAAAGGCCTTATTTCCAAGGGTTATCTCCTGCCTTTTGTTGATGAAACAACTATTCTCTACTATTCTAAAGTCCAGAATTTTCTAACTGGACTTTAGTATAATTAATGCTAGCAGAAATTGATGAGAGTTGCAATCCAATAGAAAATACTAGATGGGGAGTGGGCAGGTTCATTTAGATCATGAAACAGTGGTAGAATTAGCTATTTAGGTCAATGTGCTTTTGAAATATTTGTGAAATCAATTTCCTGGGTAAGGATGCATTCCAAGCTAGGAAAGTATTATCACAAAATAAAAATGATATGCGGACAAAATTATGATTTACACCTATTTTTTTTTATTTTCAGGTATAATAAAAGAAGGTGCTTTCTGTTATTGAAAACACAAATGTCCCAAACACGATGTATGCATGCAAGATGAAATTACTTTATCTCAGAGGAGATTAGCTTCGTTTCCAAGAACAAGCTCAACATTAATTTTAAAAGTATCATATATTGGGTTTTGTACTGGAATTTTACTTTTGTAAGCCTCCCGCAGTCACCTTGAGTTGTGCAGCCGTATAATTTTTTTAATAAATAAAATAATAAATATGCTTATTTATGTATATTTGTGTGTTTGTTTGAGAGAGAGAGAGAGAGAGAGAGAGAGAAAGAGAAAGAGTAAACTTGACTTTTTGGCAATACCTATTTCCTTTTTGAATACATCATTATAGAACAAGAATTGAAATAAGTCAGCTGAAATGTATCATGACATTAAAGACTAGGTACTTGAATCATCTGACCCAGTTTTGTATGCATTTACATTACCCAAACAGACTGATATACTCCTTCAAATTATATTGAGGATTGTTTCTTGGAGGGACAAGGTAAACAGATTAAATTAATTGGAAAGTCCTTTTTTATTTGCTTTGAGTTGCAATTGTTTTGGAAACTAGATTTTCTACTCCAGCAATTGAAAGATAGATAAATGGTTTTTGGCTTTAATATCCAAACATCCAAACCAATCTTAGGACTGCGACAATTTTTGCAAATGCAATTATATTTCTTTCTATTCTCTCAGACTAGCTACCGTTGTTTGTTATTATGGCACCTTACTCTAACAACTCAGTGAGTAGATCACTTGACAGGCATTTTACTAAATCACTTAAAAAGTCTATTCAGTTTCCCCTCCACTCTGAGTTTTGCATTTAAGAGGGAGAAAAAAGCAAGTGCTTTCAGTAAGCAAGAGTTGTATATCCCTGGACAATAAAGAACAATAGTAATATTAAAGATGTTAATCTAATAAATATTAGATACTTACCTCTTAATTCAATGACATCATAGTTAGCCTTCAATTAAACTTTTTCCCTACTCATTTTCCTCCGATGGCATTAAACAAAATTTACCTTTGTGTTATATGTATTTTTTCCAGGCAGAATATTTATATTTAGCTCTGTCCAGCTGTCTATATATTTGAGATACTCTATAACTTTATATGAGACAGAATGTAAATTCTCATTAAATGTATTCATAAATTGTGATGAAGACATTGCAGAGGTCACTGTATAGCTGATATGAAATAAAAATTTGTATTTTATATAGACATGGCAGCTTTCTGATAAGTCATGTGAGCTTTCATTTTCCACATTTTGAGCAGTGCATAAATATTCTGTGAATTGCATTTTTTGATACCAAGAGTGAGTCAAGACTTCCTACTTCCTGGGTTGTGTCATCTGTGTTAAGACTCATTATATTCTCTGCAGCAGGGCTTTTCAACCTTTTCACCCATTGTACCACTTTTAGGATATGGCAACATCCGAGTACCACCAGTCACCTAGCAAGGTGTCAAAAACTTGATGACCAAAAAAAAAAAAAAAGGAAAAAGATGAAGTACAGGTAGTCCTCGACTTACAACAGTTTGCTTAATGACTATTCGAAGTTACAATGGCACTGGAAAAAGTGCCCCCCAAGCCACAGCCGAGCAAGACACCTGCCTGCCCGCCCGGCCGCGCTCTTCCTCCTGTCCGAGGTTTTCATTGTTGTGAGCATTTCTGTTGAGGATTGGCAGCAGGGGTGGGGTGGGGGTGTTTGGTTTTTATTCCGCCTGTCTGCTGGGTGGTTGCAGCAGGTTTTGGTCACTTCACATGACCCTAGGACACTGTGACCGTCATAAATATGAATCAGTTGCCAAGCATCTGAATGTAAATCACAAGACCCTGGACATGCTGCAACATTCCAGCTGATCGGCGCTTCTTCTGGGCTCAGCAGAAACGCCAGGATCAGCGCAGAGCTCCAGCTGGAGACTGGCGCTGATCCTGGTGCTTCTGCTGAGCCCTGACAGCCCTGCAGCTCCAGCCATCTCTGGCTCAGGCTTGTGCGATGCTGCCACTGGTTCAGCTCATTCCTCTCCCCTGCTACCACTTTTCTAGGATGGTCGCGTACCACCTGCCAGATGCCAATGTACCACAGGTGGTACCCGTACCACTGGTTGAAAAGCCTTGCTCTACAGTCATCAAACAGCAATCCCATAAAAAAGAAAGAGCCCAAAAAATAAAGCTCATGCTGCAGAACTGCTAACTCCACTCTTAGCATTAGTTTGAAAAAAAAAAGCTGCATAAAACAGTTTTGCACTGTTAGCAAAGACTGATGGTTGAGAGAAGTCAATTCAGATACCACTATAGAATATTCAGTATGATAGAACAGTTCCAGAGCCAGTTGCCAAAGCAAATTAAATGAGCTCTTAAGCTCATCCAACAAGAATGATGTTCTTGGATAGAGAATCAAGCAAGGAGAAACTGAGTTCTAAGCACTTTGTTTCACATAGTTCTACACAAACAAGGCAGGGAGAAAGGTAAGAAAGAGTCTGATAAGGTTTCCAGACATCTGACAAAGATGGAGCTAGCAAAAAGAAATTAATATAAAGCCCCAGTAGCTCTACTATCTAGGATACTATACTGTAATCTAGAACACTGATGGTGAATTTATGACACACACGTTAAAGGAGACACACCATTAAACTTTAGGTGACATGCTAGTATTCAGTAAGACCTGACAACAACTATTCTTGACAACATGCCCTGTTTCATGTGATGTTTGGAGGCTGTGGAGGCCATGTGAAGATCAGATGTGCTCTCACATGGCCTCCAGGCCCTCTGGAAGTCCAAAAAGAGATAGACAATTGCTTCCATTTTGTTCAGTGGGGGTTCCCACACCTGCAGAGTCAAGTTAGGCATTTCCTGATTTTTTGACATGCTGAGCCCAAAAGATTTCCATCACTGAACTAGAGTCTTTTGTAGCGCCAATTCTTTTGGGACTTTGATCTCTTTAGGTTATCAAACTGGATGACATGTTTTAGAAGTCAAAAATAAAATTATAGTTGGCAATTGATACAATATTTGAAATAATATTTGAAGTAGTGGTATTCCAAGCAATCAGATAATAAGCAGACAATCTATGATGATTTTAGCACATTCATTTCAGTGATAGATGGAGTTCAGAGAATCGGAGTGACAGAATCAACAAAGCAGTAGTTCAAAGAGAGTGGCAGGGGAAAGGCTGCAGACAGCATCTTAAAAGCGATTCTTTTTATGCAATGTTCAGTTGTAGGAAGAAAAAGAAAAAAAGAAAGAAAGAAAGAGAAAGAAAGAAAGAAAAAGAAAGAAAGAAAAAGAAAGAAAGAAAGAAAAAGAAAGAAAGAAGCAAGCCAAGATTTCCTTTTTTAGCTTTCCTGCCATAGCAAAGTGGGAGAATTTCCCAAGATAAAGCACTCTCAAACACACACATACAATATTTGCTAAGAAAGAGCAGCTTTTGCACAGAACTACTTCCCTTGCGAATGGAGAATAAAATAGAATATTTCAGGAATGAAGATGGAGGGAAGGAGGTGCAGATGGAAAAAGAATCACCTTTGCAGCTTTGAGCTCTTTGTACATAGAGTTCTGCTCTCTTTTCCTTCAATAGGGCAGAATATATAAAGCTCAGGGTTGAACTAACAAACTTCATCAGTGTTGCACTGATGACATTACTTAGCCAGGTAATGAAATATCTGCAAGCAAACAACAAAACTCAGAGAGCACCAAGGGTTTCATAATTTTTCTAAAAAAAATAAAAATAAAAAAACCTTTTATTAGTGCTATTATTGCTTAAATATTGTAGTGAAATGGGAAATAAAAAATAGAGATGTAAGAAGATATAGTATAATAAAAAAGGACATTGTAAAAAAGTAATATTCAACATCTCTGTGTTAAGGGCCCTGTTTCATAGCCTTATTATTGATAAGAGTTTTACTTGGTGTCATTTATATTTATTTTGTACTGACTTGTTTTAATTGTTTTAATGTCTTATGATGGATACCACCCACAGTCAATTGTTGAGATGAGCACTTATAGAAATTAAATAAATGAATAATATTTTCACCCTCTTCCTTTTATTTTTCCCTACCACCAATTGTTACTTAGATATCTATACTTTCTTTAAACTTGTACAGATGGTGTTTATATCTATTTAAATCTTTTAGTTGTTTGTTAATTTCTTTCTTATCTTCAAAAGCTATGTTTATATGTTTTAGCTTGCCTTGCTCTGTAATATGTTGTCTAAAAGGGAGCCATTCCTGCTTGAATTTGGTTAGACTTCAGTTATAAATATATACTGTCAATTTCACCATTGCCTCATATTCTCCAATTTTGCCTCAAAATCATATGATTGGCAAGATTCTTGTTTTTCCAGTATTGTGCCACTTTCTTTCTGCTGTCAGCATTTATTTCAATAAATTGTGATACTTTTCATTCATACTCTCATGAATCATTTGTAATAAATGGTTACAAAGTGTTTTAAACAGAAATTTTATTTTTGCAATTCCCTGAATATTTTGATATATTCCTTTCCAGTACTTTTGAATGGTCAGAATTATTACTGTCAGGTTAACAAATTTATGTTTCTCCTGATATCAATATGAATTCTTGGAAAAATGGTGTTTCTTGAGGAATCACCTCTATGACTGTATCAATGCATATAGCCGTTCAGCACGGTTGAAAAATAAGCAGAAAAGGTGGGAATAGATGAAGCCTACATGATCACACATTCAAAAGGAGGAGTTCATGTAGGTACATTCATGATATGGATATAGATGAGATATCTGTCTCTCTCCGGTCCCCAAAGCAATGTAATAAATCATTGTATGTATGTATGTATCTATGTACGTATGTATGTATATACACACACACAAATCACTATTTGCAGAATAGTAAAGGCTATTCTACCAGCACCACCACTCCACAGACAAATTCAAGGAGGATAAGTGCAGGCAACCATAGAGTATCAGTAATTCAGAAAAAGGTGCTCAAATTATTTGACAGATCGTGGGACTAGCCTATAATATCTTGGTTAGTAAGGATATTATTGCAATTTAGCACCAATCTGCAGCATTTGCTCCCCCCAACACCCTAAGAATATGCTACTAAAATTTGGAGAAAAAAGATACTTTTTTTAGCACATTTTCCTCCTTTACTACCTTCAAAATTAAGGACTTCCAGCTCTAATTTTGTCAATTAATCCCTCTCAGCCACTCTTCAGACTTATTTCAGACTGAGCTTGGCACTGGGTGGGGACAGAGAGATAGAAATGAGATCTTATCATTAAATCTAAATTAATGCACTTAAATGGTCATATAAAGACTCAGTTGATACATTGAGTGAACAGATCTACAAACCATTGTCCAACTACTGTATAGGAGGCAAAAATTTACCAGCAAGGAATTCAGGCTAAGAAGCTCTGGACTGCAACTGGAAATATACAGAAGAGTCAGATTAGATTTGTGGGCAAGGGTATTGTTATTGTGACTTCAATTCATGTTGAATCCTTGCAAATGCCTGGAGCACTTTTTCCAGTTTTCTTGGCAAGGTTTATTGCCAAAATTTTATTGTCATTTTTTATTGATTTTTCATTGCCTTCTTCCTAGAGACAGTGACTCACCTAAGATCATTCAGGTGGCTCATGGTCTCCTGGTGTCTAGCCTGCTGCCTTAACTACCAGTGATCTTAAAACTCTGAAGTAATCTCAATATGACTGCATGTGACTAATTCCATTTGCAGTGTTCTTCTTCATACCAGTTACTTGCTGTTGAAAAAGAGCATGTATAGTTGATTCCACTAACTGCAGGATCTTTCCAATAAAAAAAAAAGCTCTCTGGTAATAAAAACAGTTTATGCAAAGAAATTATTTTTGTTTGGCTTAACGCAACCTACACAACCATGCACAAACTACATGCCTAGTATTAAAAGCCAATAAATGTTTATTTCAAGCATATGGGAAATATTTTAATTCCACTATTACCAGGTTGGTGTCATATTAACCCCAAATGCTATTCTGACATTCTCTTATGTAGTAATAATTGTAATTGTTCCATTGAGATGGGCATAATTTTTAGTCCACAAATTCAAATGCATTTTAAATTTAGAATTAAAATTTAGTATAAAAATTTAGTTAAAATTTAAAATTAGAATTTAGTTGAAAGAGGTCAAGCCCAACCCCCTGATGAATGCAAGAAACAAATGCTTGCATCCCAGAGAAATGGTTTTCTAACCTCCATTTAAACAATTCCAAAGAAACAGAACCCACAAAAAACACAAGCCGGATATATCTATCCTATATCTCTGTGTTTGAATTGTCTTTATTAAATTTCACTTAGTTACTTTTAGCCCATTTCTCTAACCTATTAAGATTATTTTGAATATTCTTTCCATCGTTAGGCTATTAGCTGTCCCATCTGGTGTTATGTTATCTGCAAATCAAAGCTTTCTTATCAACAGGTTGTGGAGTACTTTGTCAAATATTTTGTAAAGGTCAAGTTATATTAGGTCTACAGCATTCCCAAACAGCTATTAACAAATTCACCAGGTTTAAAAACAAGAGAAAAAAATTAGTCTGGCAAGATTTCTAAGAAATCTATGCTGATTGACTTCTGGTAATTACATTTTTTCAAGGTGTTTACAAATCACTCCCTTTATGATCTGCTCTGAAATCTTTTCATGCAATGATGTCAGACTGATTTTATCAGAACTTCTTTTTAAAATTGAAAACTTCTTTTAAAAACAGCTCACATCCTCCTGCAATCATCTGGAACCTGTTGATAGTACAGGTAGTCTTTCATATATGAGCACAACTGAGCCTAAAATTTATGTTGTTAAGTGAGAAATTGGTTAAGTGAGTTTTGTCCCATTTTATGACTTTTCTTGCCACATTTGTTAAGTGAATCACTGCAGTTAAATTATTAACACGGTTGTTAAGTGAATCTGATTTCCCCATTGATTTTGCTTGTCAGAAGGTCGCAAAAGGGGATCACATGACCCCGGGACGCTGCAACCGTCATAAATATGAGTCAGTTGCCAAGCATCTGAATTTTATTCATGTGACTCTGGGGATGCTGCAAGGGTCATAAGTATGAAAAATGGTCATAAGTCACTTTTTTCAGTGCCCTTGTAACTTTGAACGGTCACTAAATGAACTGTTGTAAGTTGAGGACTACCTGTAATTTCTTAAGGATGATACAACAGCAACCATTGCTGTTCTCCAATGGAAAAACAAGAGACAGACAGCATCCCATTTCTACTCTTTACCTGTTCACATTAGCCTTTGGTAGGGTACAAAATAAAAAATAGCTACCATATTCGCTCTTATTGTGGAAGTGGCAAAGCTATCCTTGTTCAGTTGAGATGGATGAGAGGCAGCATAATGTCTTGGCTCTTGCAGGGAGTGGGTAGGAAATCCTACAGGAAAAAAAGGCAAGGCAATCTTCCCTATCAATGGGAAGCTACATTACCCAGCATCTCCCAAAGGAATGTTCCAAAACTGTTATGCAATATTTCCTTTGGAGAAATAGGTGAACTGATAAATATGCAGAACTAATCCGCTCAACTTTCCTAGGGTTGTTGGGAGCCCCAAGGCTCTGTTGGAAATTATAAGAGGGGTTCCTACCTGAGAATGGTGGAATGAGCCCATGTGTGTGTCATGACACAACTGCCATCATTATCTCCCCAAAAATATTGCTTTACTTTTGTTGTAGACAGAGGAAAGATGGAGAACAAATGCTTCCCAATTATTCTCCCATTCTATTGAGAGATATACATAATAACAGATATTGTATGTTGAAAAAATATCTTTTTGTATCCAAGTTGTAAAACAGAGCTTATTATCACAATGTATTTTGTATTTCTTTAATCTCCCTGTTTCTTGACATATTACCACTACGTTTTGGGGTTTTTTTTGGCTCATAGAATTTTTTTTAATGGACTGGAATACTGAAATTGTATTTAACACATCTTCTAGCCTTTTAAAGTAAAAATCTACTGAAATAAAGCACTATATTTTAAATATGCTATATCCCGAAAGCACACTATCTTTGGCTCATAATCCAACACACATCTGGTTCTCTTCTATGCAATACAATTTGCTTCATATGGTGGAAAGTTCACAAGTATAGGAAGAAAGGAGTTCAATGGTAAGCTTAAATGGCTCTGGTGCTATAAAATGGACATGTTCCACCCTGTTTAATGAAACCTTGCTCATGTATAACAAGCCAAGTCCAGCAAAACTACTTATTATATAAACATATCCGAATATAAGATACAGTATCTGTGACTCAAACTTCTGCTTTATGAAGATCTTTGAAATGTCAGACTGTCAGTCAATTAAAAAGACTGTCAAGATAAGATTACTAAACTGGTCTAGTCTAGTCAATATTCTGCGGTATTCATAATAAAAGAAAACTGTCAGGAAAAAAGAGAACATTGATAAGATAACTAAAGCTATTTTGAGTTATTCAGTGATCAGGAATGGAACTGAAAACAAAATGACAAAATAATAGAGGACAGGTTAAACAGAAAACTTCTAAATTGAATATATATCTTGAAAGGGCATTTTAATATGCAATTGATTAGGACTCCTTATGTTCAACTGCTGAAGAACCAATGAACTTTGTCAAGTATTCCATCCATGACTTCCATCTACAAAGAAATGAGAGGAATTGGAAGGACCCACTGTAACATTACAAGTATGATTGATACTTCTTAGGAACTGAAGAATGGGTGGAACTTCTACTATATTGCATGTTGTTGTAAAAAAATCTGAATGTCCATTATTCATAATAAATTAAATGGTCAAGCTAGACTTTTCATCTGACCAAAAAAAGATAGTGATGAAATGTTCTTGCTATAACTAAGCAGGGGTACTACACTGCAGCTATTTTGGAAGTAATGTGAAAGTGAACACATATTTTGCATTAAACAATTGTCATTTGACATAATGTTGTATAGTTCCAGCAGAGAAAAATGTGTTCTGCCAAGTGCTATAAAATGAACATTCTTGAGAAATGCAGTAGTAGAAAAAGTCATGGAGTACATTGAAAAAGTGGGAGTAGATTAAATATAAATATCAAACTAATTACAACTGAGACAGCAACAATGGAGGCACTAAAAGTGTATGGGGGAGGGGTATTTATTGCCTTTTAGGATTAACTATCAACAGTAAAGGAACCAGCAGTCAAAAATACACCACCAACTACTATTTGGTAGAGCAGACCTGAAGGCCTTGGAAAAGATACCGAGATGCTGAGATGTGTCGATACCTACAAATAATAGTCATGCAGGCAATGGTCTATGCTAGCAAAAGTTGGACTTTGAAGAAGCAGAATAAAAAGAGCATTGACGCTTTTGAAATTTGGTGTTCAAGAAGATTCCAGAGAATATCATGGAAAAAAAATCCTCAAACAATTCAGCTCAGAGTTCTCACTTCAGGCACAAATAGCCAGTCTGAAAATTATGTTTTGGATATAACATATAAACCTTGGAAAAAGTAAAAAAAAAAAAACAGGGAGGACAAGCAGCAGCAAGATGACCTCAATTACAACAGTGACTGGTGCATTATTGGAAGACCTGAACGATCATATTGGAACACATCCTCCTTGATAAAAATTTACCTTCTTGATCACTAAGAACTGATACTGACTTGATGGAGCATAACCAATCAAACAACCAACCAATTTAAAACTGCCTCCAATAACTCACCAATAATTTAACATAGTTTATGGCTAAAATCAGGAGTGTTTATTGGTTTTGCCCCATCATTTCTTACTTTGTATTGATTTATGTTGGAGTCCATCTATCATTTTATTTCCATTAACTTCTTTTGACTAAAATTCTGGATTTGGATTTTCTGTTTGCTTTGAATACTACAGTTATGAATATTTGCTGACATTTCAAGAGCCATTTATATTTCATTCACTCATGAATCATTAAATCGCACAATTCTGATACAGAGATCCCATATAAGAAACATCCATTTTCTCAATTTTTTTCTTACCTTGTTATCCAATTACTACAATAGATTTTATGCTCTTAGATAATTTTCCTTAAATCTTTTTGTATCATTAAGTGACTTTCTCAATTGTTATACATCTAAATTTATCTCTGCTAATAAATCTATATCATTTATATATTTGTTCCATCTGTAAATTACAATAAATGAAGAAAGGTCAGGTAAGGTGAACTTGAGCACAATGCTGTAAAGAGAACTCACTGAAATGGCATCAACCCAGATAGTTAAGAGTATGGTGGAGAAACGTAGGCAAGGAATGAGAAATTTAAATGAATCTTAATAGAGAAAACCTCCTTTCTAAATATATATATAGACATATATACATATCAGTAGGCAGCTCCTTGAGACCGCAGATGATATCTACAGCTATAATTTAATGTATATGGGAATACATTTCTTAGTAACAAATCTAATAAGCATTTGAAATTGTAGTATATGACATTGAAAGCATTAGAAACTCCAACAGATTTATGTGTAAGACTGGCAATAATATTAATTTACACAAAGAGAATATTTAAGCATGCCCTCTAGCATTTTTCAAAGATCTGAGAACATCACAGAAAAGTAGTCAAACTTTGATATTTTTTCTCTACAGCTGAGACCAGAAGTACTTTTAATATATGTAAGTAAATAAATAGATGTTTATATAGAAGATAACATTTTGATAGTAAGCATATTTAAACACTCCTTCATGGATTACTGCCTTGTCGTGGCGAAGGGGCTTGCGTAACTCAATGAAGTTATGAGCTATGCCGTGCAGGGCCACCCAAGACGGACAGGTCATAGCAGAGAGTTCTGACAAAATGTGATCCACTGGAGAAGGAAATGGCAACCCACTCCAGTATCTTTGCCATGAAAACCCCATGCACAGTACTAAAAGGCAAAAAGATATGACGCTGGAAGATGAGCCCCTCAGGTCGGAAGGTGTCCAATATGCTACTGGGGAAGAGCAGAGGGCTAGTACTAGTAGTGCCAGAAAGAGTGAAGCGACTGGGCCAAAGCCGAAAGGACGCTCAGCTGTGGATGCATCTGGTGGTGAAAGGAAAGTCCGATGCTGTAAAGATTTTTTTTCCATAGGAACCTGGAATGTAAGATCC
>JALGBA010000657.1:0-44180 GCA_023970755.1 Azemiops feae | reverse complement strand
AAGTATAAAAAGGGCATGTTGCCATTTTCTCGCTTGCTTCTGTTCAGTGCATGTACACAATAAAGATCATCTCTTGTACCAACTGCCTCGTCTTCATGTCTGAGTTGCGAACAGAACAGTTACGGTGTTTGAGAGTCACGTGATCTCCTTTTGGGGCTTCTGATAAACAAAATCAAAAGGGAAGCCGGATTCACTTAACAACCGTGTTACTTGCTTAACAACTGCAATGGTTCACTTCACAAGAAAGGGCAAGTAAGGTTGTAAAATGGGGCAAAACTCACTTAACAACTGTCTTGCTTAGCAACAGACATTTTGAGCTCCGTTGTGGCTGTAAATCCACCACTGCTTTGTGCAGCCTCTTCCAGCAACTGAGGGAAGCTACAGAGAAGCTCCAGGTCTCTTCAATGCTGTTCCAGAGGGAGGGAAATGGGGAAAGGAGCTCAGCCACAAGAGAGGAGATTCCCGCTGAATGAGAGGAAGAACCTCCTGAAAGGAGGAGCCGTTTCAGAGCTGAGCCCTTAAAGCAGAGGAGTTCAGCCTCCCCTTCACTGATGACGCAAAGACTGAGCAGCCATCAGTGGGAGAAGCTTTAACTGGGATTCCTGCAGAGAGGAGGGTTGGGCTAGATGGTCTCAGGGTGTCCTTCAAAGTTACAGATGTAAAGTTCTACTATGCTACTCACAAAAGCATAAAGACATGAGTGTATTTAAAAATGCATACATCCTTTTAAAATTAGCAGCGTGTAAAACCAAAATTTATCTGTTATGGTGCCTGCGGTTTAGAAGATTATGTCTCTAGCAATTATATTGGTCAAACCTCTTGATTTTTTGCAGCATAAGAAGGTTGAGACGGTTCCCCTCCTTCCCCTCTGGATTCCCTCTCCAAAGGAACCGAGATTAATGGATCCATATTGGGACCCCCATACCTGCCATGGCTGCAGCCTTGGAGCCCCCAAGATCTTTTCTCCCTCCTTCCTTCTCCTCCTCGATCTGGAGGAATAGGCGGCATTCAAGGCCTGGGCCAGAGTCTTCATGATACTGTAAAAATGGGGGTAATTTCTGATCCTTTCCCTGTTCCTTTTCTCCTGAGTCTCCAGTGGGGCTTTCTGGGTGCATCTTCTCCGGCCTTTGACAGAAAAGACGTGCTTGGAAAGAGAACAGCGGAAATAATGATCTTGAAATGGATCTTCCACAAAGAAATAGAGTTCAAAGGCATCATCCTTTGGCCTTTCATTTGACAGAAAAACAAAGCTCCAAATACTATGGATGTATTTGTAAATTCTGTCATTTTTCAATGTATATTGTCCCAAAACTGTATTGATCCAGACTTTCCCTTCAATGGGTCCTGTCAATTGCGTAAGTGCCAAATGGAAAGGAAGAATTCTGTCCGTAATGCGAACACGTTCCAGGAAGTGAACGAAGACATTGACTTGTCTCCACTTGGTGAGGGCATCCCTGAAGGCTGCTGTATATCCAGTTGTGGAGAACAGTTGTGATATAACCACACAGATTCCGTTTCTGACAAGAATAGGAGTGAAAGTTCTCATGAAATTCTCTCCATTATCTGTGTCTGAAGAAAAGAGGCCAATCAAGGTCCATCTGAAATGGAGGAGCAGTTGGACAATTGCTGGGTAGTGGAATCCTTTTTTGGGGAGCATCTGGTGGAAAAAGGGGAATTTCCTTTTATCACTCAGAGCCTCTGAAGCACTACGAGTACTGATCTGAAAAAGCAATGAAGAAAGCTGTGTTATATTGGGGGTCAGATAAAGTCCAAAATATTAGCTTTTAATAAATTCAACTTGGTTTTGATGAACAAATTAAATAGATAATTGTTGATTAGCCATTATACCATATCAAGAAACAGAATATTAAATACAAAGCATTAACAACATTGTATATAAAAATTGAATACAAGAAACAAATGAAATAAAAAAGAATAAGAATAAAAAACATGAATCATATTTCTGTATCACCCCTACAATTTATTGCAATGAGACCCACATATGCAGATGTGAAGTGAATTGTTTGTTCCAATAAAGGGCTGTATTATATGTAAATGGTTAATTCTAACTGCAGAGTCAATATATTGCTTTAACACAAGTATCCCAACAGGTCGTTTGTCTAATGTGCAATGCAGGATTCTGACCTCTCTCTTTCTTATGCAGTTGATATTCAATATTCCAGATTCTTGGTGAAGCAATCTTTTCATTTTTTTTTATTTCTATCCCACCTTATTATTTTTTGGCTCGTTCTCTAGTTATATAAGAGATGGGGAGGTCACAGCTCCTAATATAATTTGTCAGTTGCAGAATCCAAGAGGGCTTATTTGCAATATTGTACGTTCCAACACAGAGAACTCTGGGACTCTGTCAGGTTCCAGAGGTTTAACTGTACACCAAGAATTACAGCCATTTGGAAAAGAAAGGACGCCCTCTTTGAGTTCTGTGGTTTTACGTATCAGGACATAGCAAAAACCATCTGGTCTTAAGCAATTCTTAAAAGTAGGTAAATATAACCTCAGATGAACAATAACACATGACATATTACACCATGTCATCATTTATTTTACAAAAAGAAAGGCAAAACGGAGAAGCCGTGTGTGAAAGACGAAGCACACCCTGACTGCTTCCATAGGTATGAAGAGGCTAAGAGGTAGCCTGGTGCTGCTGATCAAGTGACCTTGATTAATTGATCATCAGCAAGTGTGACTGCCTCTATAAAAGCCAAAGTTTCAGGAGTTTGCCAGTCTCCAGCATTGAGTTGTGTATTAACACAATGCCAAAAGGTAAAGACTTCAGCAATGATCTTGGAGAAGCAATTGTTGCTGCCTATCAATCTGGAAAGGGTTACAAGGCCATTTCAAAACAATTCAAAGTCCATCATTCTATAGCGAAGAAGATTATTCACAAGTGGAAAACATTCAAGGCAGTTCCCAATCTGCCCAGAAGTGAACATGCAGCAAGTTCACCCAGTGCTCAGAGATACTGCAAAAAATCAAGAGTTCCACCTCAGACTCTACAGGCCTCAGTGAGCATGTTAAATGTTCATGGCAGCAGAATTAGAAAAGGACTGAACAAGCAGGGTTTCTTTGGAAGGGCTGCTGGCATGCTCCTTTGGACGAAAGAGACCAAAGTGGAGAAGTTTGGCCATAACACACAGGGCCACATCTGGTGAAAACCACACACAGCCTATCAGCACCGACATGCCACACCAACCGCCAAGCAGGGTGATGGAGGGGTGAGGATTTGGGGTTGTTTCGCAGCTAGAGGACCTGGGCATTTTGCACTATGTTGTGTGTTGTTCATCTGAGATTGTAGTTACCTACTTTTAAGGACTGCTAAGGACCTGTGATTTTTATCAGATGTCCTGATACATAAAATCATAGAACTAAAAGAGTCTGGATTTTCCTTTTCACATGGCTGCATTTTTCCTGATTTTAGACAAAGATAAAATTGCATAATAACCATGATGGGGTGATCACTGACCTCGAACCAGACATCCTAGAATGTGAAGTGAAATGGGCCTTAGGAAAGCTGAGCAACAACAAAGCTAGTGGAGGTGACAGTATTCCAGCTGAGCTATTCAAAATCTTAAAAGATGATGCAGTAAAAGTGCTGCACTCAATTTGCCAGCAAATTTGGAAAACTCAACAGTGGCCACAGGATTGGAAAAGGTCAGTTTACATTCCAATTCCAAAGAAAGGCAATGCCAAAGAATGTTCAAACTATCGCACCATTGCACTCATTTCACATGCAAGTAAAGTTATGCTTAAAATACTACAAGACTCCAGCAGTATGTAGATCGAGAACTACCAGAAGTACAGGCAGGCTTTCGAAGAGGCAGAGGAACTAGAGATCAAATTGCCAACATACGTGGGATCATGGAGAAAGCTAGGGAGTTCCAGAAAAACATCTACTTCTGCTTCATTGACTATGCTAAAGCCTTTGGTTGTGTGGATCACAACAAATTGTGGCAAGTTGTTAAAGAGATGGGAGTGCCAGACCATCTTATTTCTCTCTTGAGAAACCTATATGCAGGTCAAGAAGCAACAGTGAGAACTGGACACGGAACCACTGATTGGTTCAAAATTGGGAAAGGAGTCCAGCAAGGCTGTATTCTGTCACCCTGCCTATTTAACTTACATGCAGAGCACATCATGAGAAAGGCAGGGCTAGATGAATCAAAAGTTGGAATTAAGATTGCCGGGAGAAATATCAACAACCTAAGATATGCGGATGATACCACTCTAATGGCAGAAAGTGAAAAGGAACTAAAGAGCCTCTTGATGCAGGTGAAGAAGGAGAGTGCCAAAGTTGGCTTGAAACTCAACATTAAGAAAACCAAGATCATGGCATCCGGCCCTCTCAATTCCTGGCAAATAGATGGGGAAGAAATGGAGGTAGTGACAGATTTTATCTTCCTGGGCTCCAAGATCACCACAGATGGGGACTGCAGCCCAAAAATTAGAAGACGCTTGCTCCTGGGGCGGAAAGCTATGGCAAATCTAGACAGCGTAGTAAAAAGCAGAGACATCACCCTGCCAACAAAAGTACGTATAGTCAAGGCCATGGTTTTCCCAGTTGCAATGTATGGCTGTGAAAGTTGGACCATAAGAAAGGCTGAGCGCAAAAGAATTGAGGCCTTTGAACTATGGTGGTGGAGAAGACTCCTGTGAGTCGATCAAACCGGTCAGTCCTAGAGGAGATCAACCCTGACTGCTCTTTAGAAGGCCAGATCCTGAAGTTTAAACTCAAATACTTTGGCCACCTAATGAGAAGGAAGGACTCACTGGAGAAGAGCCTAATGCTGGGAAAGATTGAGGGCAATAGAAGAAGGGGACGACAGAGAATGAGCTGGCTGGATAGAGTCACTGAAGCAGTAGGTGTGAATTTAAATGGACTCCAGAAGATGGTAGAGGACAGGAAGGCCTGGAAGAACATTGTCCATGGGGTCGCGATGGGTCGGACACGACTTCCCAACTAACAACAATAACAAAATTGCATAAATTCCCAATCCAGCTCTGAGTCAGCAACTGAAGTCCTTTTATCCATCCCCAAAATATTCCTCAGGTCCAGTGATTGGATTTATTCCAGTAGAGGCATATTTTAAGCCCCAAACTTAAACTTTGGCATTATATACTCTAATAATTAGGAAAAATGCTGGATAGCTATGAGGTTTTTTTTTAAGTTTAAGCAGTAAATTCAACCCTGCCGTTGCTCTAAGTGGGCTCCTTTGATGATGGCAGATCCAAGATTCAGTCTCAGAGAAAAGTAACGCTGGGTAAGGAAAGGTGTTACTTGCTGTATTGGCTACATTTGTCTTCCAAAGACCACAGCTTTTGACTTTCATTTATCAATAATCATAGAATTATTATGTCAGTAGGAGTCAGGTTTTCTCAAGAGTCTATACAATCTAACCCATAGGATAACAGTACTGCATTATCAGTTTAAACCAAGGTGTATTTAGCAAGTAAGAGGCTCAGTGGCTTAAAGACATTGAATATGTTCCTGCAGTTCAAGTTCTGTCACTGCATGGCGGGGTGAGCTCCCGTCGCTTGCCTCAGTAGATAAATAGGTACCACTTTGGTGGGAAGTGTGATGTGTTTCATGCAGATGGTGGGGCCCCTGCCAGTGCTGGACTTGCTCAGATGTGACACCCAACTGTGAGGCGACATCGGTGGTGAGAGAAGACCTGGATGATGCCACAGGAGACCTCTCGTCTTTCTGGTGTGGAGCCAGATCACCTCCTGTGGTGCACCCTGGATGAGCTCATGAGCACAAACTGAATGGACTAGCATTCCTCGGCTGCGAAACAAACACTATGCAGTCTCCTGGCTATTCATACCTTTGCCATATGCTAAATAAATAAACAGTTTAGCACTTTAGGCATGTATATGAGAATCCTTCCTTAGTCCTGGTAAGTCATTAATATCTAGACTGAATAAGAAGAGTTCAAATATGTACTCTTTTATGTTACCACTCGGTAGGTATCGATCCTTCTTCTCGTGGCTCCACTGAGCCCAAACCTCCCTCTCAAACAAGGGCTTGTGGAAAGGGCTTGGATCAGGGCCAACAGTCTGAGTTCCATTTTAAGGGAAATCAATTTCCTCCATCGTATTTCTCCATTTACTGTATCAAATGCTGCAGTAACATCTATAAAGCCAGAAAACCATGGTTTACCTGACTGACATATTGTGTAATTAGCTATTTCAAAAGAATGTTGTCAATATTAGATTATTAATTTATTGATTAATTATTATACAACTTTGTGAAACTTTTTCCTCTACTTAAAACCTTCTTCTTCTGCAAGGAATGCACGTTTATTCCACTAAGTCTCAAGTTTACTAAAGAGGAACATGGTATATATTTTAGCCACAATATCCATTAGTCTAACTAACCTGTAATTGCTAGAGTCCTATTTATTCTACTTTGTTTGTATAAAGAAACACTACTCTTGCCAAGTTGAGTACAACTGGATATGTCAGGTATTATTTCTATGTGAAAAAGAACATGCCAATAGTTCACCCACAACTGGGGATATTTTTTGAATAGCCGGGAGAAAGTCCTCTACAGGGACCTTACTGCTTTTCAGGCCTTTGATGAGGAATTTAAACATAAACATAATAGAAAAAATATAATTGATATGTTTGCTATTATGGAGAAAAGCAACTCTTGAATTCCATGCAGAAGATATGCTTGGATCTGTTGCTCACCCACCACCATCCCACTCACTTTACCAGACAGAGAATAACACACACAAACCTGGGGGACTTTATAGGTGTCTGCTAATGTTGATATCTGGATGGAGATGTCCCTGCTAG
Organism: Azemiops feae; assembly: GCA_023970755.1. Lineage (NCBI taxonomy): Eukaryota > Metazoa > Chordata > Lepidosauria > Squamata > Viperidae > Azemiops > Azemiops feae. Next base: position 37,361 of record JALGBA010000657.1, on the reverse strand, counting down.
CTGAATCAAGAAGAGCCAGGAGGTTCTCCTTCCTTCCACAGCCATAGTTGGGGACATTCCCTTCTCCAGTAGAGAGAATGTCCAGCAAGGCATCTGAAGTACGTGAAGGGCTGAAATAGTTGTCATGAATGTTGTAGCCAAGTGTGAGATTGTGCAGGAGCTGGGGATTCTTGTTGACAAGTTGAATGGCAAAAATTAATGGTAGGGTGTATAAAACACCAAAAGAAAACTCACTGTAAAAAATGTTCATGTTATTATCATCAATAGCAACATTTTTTTCAAGAATTTATTCCTTTTTGTTTCCACAAGCCTACTGAGTCTTAAGCCAGTACTGATCCAAAACCAATAATCAGTTATACAAATAGGGGAATGGACTGAGTAGAGGCAATGACAATTGTTTCAGTCACTACTTTAAACAAAATGAATTCAAGTAATGAATTCAGGAGTGAATGGGGAGAGGAAAATAATCTGATTGCCTTTGGGATTTTTTTAACCCCATCTCTGGTTTTGAGTCTCTTCTACAAAATAAGAAAAAAGAAGAAATCAAAATCATCCAGGAAATTAGAGAAGTCCTGTAATATAGAAGCAAGTGAAAAGAAGAAGAAAAGAAGGAAAGTGTGAGAATTAGAAAATGGGGGGAATGCAAGTCCATCACCTTGAACGACTTACGATGGAGATGGAACAAAAGGAGCCATGTTGAAAGGCAATATTATATTCGATAATACTGTTTCCGTTGTGACTATACCAATGAGATGATCTCCTGGCCTGTAAAAGCTCCATGATTTATTTTCATCCTGGTGCTCCAAACTCAGCGGGCATTTCGTTCTAAGCTTCCCAGAGACGGGCTGCGACACCCGCAGCATCAGAACCAGAAGCAGCAGGTCCATAATTCATAGGGCTTTATTAATCCTCTTCCTGTTTCTAACACAAACAGCAGAGAACAATTGGAAGAATTCAAAGCACCCTCAGAAGTTGGAGATGCCAGAGACTTTCATGATATAAACAGAGAAACACTCAGCTTCATCTGGGAGGAGAGAGAGGTACAATCAAGAGCAGAGCTCCTGCCTGTCCCAAAACGTGTTCCCTCAGAGCTTGACCTAAGGAATTTATCCTTTTCTGATACAAGATCCTTTGCTTATGGCTTCCATCTGATGTCTCTATCAAAGGCACAAAGATCTCAAAGACCCAGGTGGTCATAATTACAGTGAGAAGCAACTTCTCCTCTTGGGATCCTGAACTTCTTCTGGGGTCCATGTGCAGAGGAGACACTGGAGAAAAGCATGTTAGTGAAAAATCACAGATGCACTCCTGGGGGTTCTGTTCTGTTGTGGTTGTGGTCCTTCTTGTCAGGACATGTCCAGAAAGTTATGCTGGAGGAAGGTAGCTCAGTAACAAGGGAACTGATGTCTTCTGTCCTTCAACGTGGTCTCCTTGTCTGCAGAGACTGCTGGGGAAGGTCACCCAGAGCTGTGGAGTTTGGTGCCACTCTAGGTTGGTGACACTTAACACTTGTGTTGCCTCTCTTCTATCCGCCAAGGAAGCAACCAGACCCCTTGGATTCTGCCTAATGTTAAGAGGAGTGGGGCCTGTTTTGGATTTTATTTTATATCAGAACTTCATATATTAATCATAAATTGGAGCTGATTTTAAAATTCCTTGTGCCTGAAGTTTTGTTTCCCCTCTTTTCTAAGCAATATCAATTTTTGGATGAGAGGCAGGAAAGTGACAGCCTGTGGGCTGCATCGTTGGCTGAATAGGGAGAAGGTCATAGAGTTGGTGGAAGTTTTTTCTTCTTCACACTTTCGGCATTGTCTTTATACGTATTAATGTAAGATTCTTTGTATTTTGAAGTTTCTTTCTAGTTTATTAAATCAAGAATGGACTGAAAGGTCTGAAGCTGAGATGTATTAATTTATTTATCAAATTTATTGGCCTCCCATCTTCTGGCAGGGTAACTCTGGGCGGCTTAGAAAGGCGGAGGCGGTTCCCACAGCCCAGATGGTGCGACCTGTTTTCTAGCCACCTGATTTTTGGAGATCTGATGCCCCTCCCCCCTCTGGTTGTGTGAATGCACTTGGTGGGGTGTGACATTCCCATCTCTGAGGCTGTGGGGTGAACCCCTTCCCTAAAAAACCTCCAAGTGCTTTGAAGCTGCTCTTGGGGCACCTGTGTCCCTGGTTCATTTGGATCAATTGTTCACGGATTGTGTCTCTTCTCTGGATGAGGCTCCCCGATGTGTCCACCTTTGCCTAGAAGGGAAAACTGGGGAGGGGGTTGAGTGGGGGGAACAGATGACAGCCTGTATCTCAGGCTCTACTCTCCGTGCCTGACTTACCAGGTCTTGGTGGCTCTGGGTTCAAGCTGTTGCTTTTGAGGGCCAGGTTGAGGCTTAAAAAGGGCTTCTCTCCTCCATGAGGGTCTCTGCTGTGATTCACTGAAGCCTGGACAGGCCCAGAGGGGAGGAAGCCCCTTTTCAGTCAGAAATGGACCCACCCTGATTTCTGGGTTCACCCCAGGAGAGACCCCAGAGGAGAGGAGGAGAGGCGGCTGCTGTCATCAGGGGTTCATTCTGGGCTCTCAAGAGGCTGCACCTAAACCCAGGTTTTGTCTCAGGGTGGTTGTGAGAACGTTTCCCCACACTTGGTAAAGTGTGTTGTGTGAAATGATCCTCGCAGGAAGAAAAGTGTCTCCAGCTTGTTTTCAGTTATAATCGATTGTTCAACCTGTCTCCACCGAATTAATATACTTTGGGGTCCCCATGTTTCATTGACTCATCGCCTAGCAGGTTCAACCTCAGAAAACAAACCATGATTTAGAGTTGCAAGTGTGAATGCAGGCATTGGTGAAGTAACTAGTTAAAGCAGGTTGTGTAGATAGCATTAGAGACACTTTGTCACTCCTCAGCTGTCTACCCCAGCTCTAGTTGTGTATCCTCTGCTGATTGATAAGAAAAAGAAATCTTTTTTATATAAAAAAGAGGGAAAACTCGTCTGTGGGGGAAGAGCCACTGGCCCATTGGGTCTCCTTCTGCCACTCCCTCCCTTCATGACCCCCTGGTTTCTCCCTCCCCACCAGCCCTCTGGGGACCCAGGAGAGGATCCAGGGGGAGCCCCTCCCCATCCAGGTCTGGCTTTGGGAGTCAGGAGCTCAGCCCGCCTGAGGTGGGGGCAAGGAGGCCCTGGGGCAACTCCAGGGTTTAAACCAAGATCAACTTTATTAAAACTGTGGCAAAAAGTATAAGGTTTCACGACAGAACACAGTTAAAAAAGGATGGAAGATAAAACAATCCTAACAGAATTCTAGCTACAGCTAAACATCTCAGCTTCCATCTTTGCCAGGTTTCCCACCTTCCATGGGAAAGAACTTTTCTGCCCTGGGTGAAATTTCCTCGTTCTCCCTGTACTGGTCTGGATTTTGCCCTGTGGGGATCTTTATATGGTAATCAAATAGATCCTGTCTCTGAGGCTCTTTCCCCCCTTCCTGCGTCTCCCGTTCAGGATTTCTCCCTCTGGGAAGCCAGGGGAGCCTCTCCCTGCAGCTCCTTCCCAGTCCTCGCATTCAGACGGTTTCTCCCTCCGGCAGCCTCTTTCCTGGGAGAGAAGAGAAGGACTCCTTCTGAAGACCTTTCCACACTCCCCGCATTGATCTGGTTTCCCCCTGAGGGGATCCTTGGAGGGGAAGGGAGGGATCTCCTCTTCCTGAGACTCTTTCCACCCATCCAGCATGGAAATGGCTTCTCCTCTTGGCTCTTCGGCTGCTTCTCCTCCGGCCTCTGAGGTCCTCACGGAGTTGGAGGTGATTCTCCTCCCAGGTCACGTCCAGTTCCTTGCGATGACATCAGATCTGGCTCTGAATAATTCTCATCAACTCCTGGATACAAATAAAGAAACTCCATTAATATACAAGAATGAGAGATGAGTCTGCTTAATTTGTGTGCCTTCTTTGACCCTCACCAATATTTTTCCCTCTGCTTATACTTTGATGAGATTAAAGTTATATTCATTCTGACTCTGCCCCAGACAGTTTGAGATATTCTTGCTAGGCCATTCCTGTATTTCACAAGAGACACTGAGTTGTTTTTTTCCCTAAGTCTGTCCCACTTCCGTTAGTCAAAGAAAGTGAGAGAGTGGCGGGAAAGACTGGAATAAAGAGAAAAAAGTAAACTCTAGGAAACTATAAACCTTTTTTCCCTCTCACGCAGCAGGGGAGGGAAATGCAGCCTGAAGTGGCTTTTCCTTCAGAAGCTGCTCCTCCTTCCGAAAAGCCTTCCTCCTCCTCCTCCTCCTCCCTGAGCTGGTGGCACAGCCCTCCTTTCTGCCCCTCCACAAGGGGAGACGTTTCTTGTTAGCACCAACAACTTTTCCTCCTTGGGAAGACAAAGATTCCCAGGAGGAAAGACCGGGGTCCTTGTCCAGGTGCCCGAAGGTTGCAGCGGTTTGGATGGGGGACAAAAGCTTCAGCTGAACCTGGCAAAAGTGGGCAAAAGTTGTTTTTCCCTTTTGGTTCTGGGACTTTGTCATCTCTGGTGATGGATGGGGGGGCACCAGCCCAGACCCCCCCCCATGCAGGATCTGGGGGTCCTTCTGGGCCCACAACTCCTGCCTGAAGAGCAGGTGGCAGTCACGGTCAGGGGGACCTTTGCACTGTCTGGTGTTTTGCCCCAGTTGCTCCCTTTCCTGGGCCACCATTGGCTCCCTTCACAGCCACTCAGGCCCTGGTCAGCCCCAGAATGGACTCCCGCCATGCTCTCTCCGTGGGGCTGCCCTTGAAGAGCAGCCGGGAGCTTCAGCTGAGGCCGAATGCGGTTGCCAGGACAGTTGTGTCTCTGCTCAAACGGCAGTGGGCAAAGCACAGAGGGACCTCCACTTACAATGCTTCACTTAGTGACTGTTCAAAGTTACAGCGGCACTGAAAAAAGGGACTCGTGACCATTTTCCACACTTACACTTATTGCAGGATCCCAATGGTCACGTGATCCAAATTCAGATGCTGGGCAACTGTCTCATGTTTATGACGGTCACAGCATCCAGGACTCACGTGATCCCCTTTTGCAACCTTCTGGCAAGCAAAGTCCGTGTGGAAGCCAGATTTGCTGAACAACCATAGTGATTCACTTAACAACAGTGGCCAGAAAGGTCGTAAAATGGGGCAAAACTCACTTAACGACTGTCTTATTTAGCAAGACAAATTCTGGGCTCGATTGTGGTGGTAAGTCGAGGACTATCTATAGACTTATTTGGAAGAGCATCCTTCCAAAATGGTGAAGCGACATTAAACACAATGACACAGAATGGCGCACAAAGGGCAGAGTCTGACCGTAGCGGAAAAGGATGAATGGAGGCAGTTGGGAGCTCTCGGGATTTTGCTGCCTTCAGATGGAGCCCTTCCTTCCCTGGGGGGAGACCCCAGTTAGATCCTCCAGGGAGACCCCCCCCATCCCCCCCAGTGTGGCTGTTGTGCAGGTTCCCTCTTGCCTAGGAGGGACCCCCTCCAGGACAGCCTCTTCACTGGAAGCAAAGAAGGGGGGAGGGGAAGGCAGCCCCCAGGAAGGACTGAATTCTCACTCCCTGCTGCAGTTTTGCCAGCTCTGAGCAAGCCGGAAGAGGGGAAATTATCCGGGCAAAGCAAGGGGACGATTGCCTGAAGGGGGAGACAGACCTTCTCTTTCCAGTCTTGGTCCCAGAAAAGACGGGCAGGGAGGCCTGTAAAACACAGAAATGTTGATGAACTCTTATCAGCTGTTGGAAATCCTCCCTCCTTCAGCTCCTGGTCCTCTTCCCGGCTCAGGAAGAAGTCTTCTGCCAGGGAAGGTCTCCCCTCCACAGTCTCAAATCCGGCTCTGCCTCTCCAGGGTCAGGATGGCCGGGAGCCGCTCCAGGACCCCCAGGTCCGGCATCTGAGCTTCTGGGGTCTCTCCTGGTTCAGCCACCAAGGAGGGTGAATGCAGCTGCTATTTTCCCAGGGTCCCTCCTGGTGACACAACTCCCTGGAGTGGTGATGTTACAGACCAAAACTTGTGGTTCCATTCTGCGGGTTGTTTGTCCCGATGCTTGGCCAGAATTTCCCACCAGGCCTAACCAGAATGAGGGGGGGGGCTTTTCCACCCCCCCACCTCTGCTGGGCTGCAAACCCCATTTTTCGTGGTGCTGAAATGGAATCTCCTGGACCTGCAAAGGGGAAAGTTGTTTCTGAAGACCAGGAATTCTCTTGACCTGTTTGAGGAGCTCTTTACCCCCTCCAGACACGCACAAACTTCACTTGTCAATTGAGATCCTTTCATCTCTCAAACTGATCGCATTGATCTTGGATCTTTTTAGAAAAACCCTCCAGGTGAAAAAGTATTTTTGGGGTGCAATCCGATGGGATGTAGCTGCCCCTCTTCCTCCCAAATAACCAGCATTCCACCAAACACAGTCCTGGCTGCGCTGGTTCTCCCTTTGGCTTTGCAAAGGGGGATTTTTCTGATTTATCTTAATCTGAAAGTGTTCAGGACACCCAGCAGCCCATTCTGGGCCTCTGCCCATCCGCCTCCCTCCTTTGGGCAGCACCAGCTTCTTCCAGGGTCTCTGGCTGAGAAGGGGAGTCCTGACTGCCTGGGATCTGGTCCCTCCAGGCTGGCTCTTGAGGACCACGCGAGCATCCCTCTCGGGGGTCCCAAGTGGGTCCGCCAAGGGCAGCAGTCCCGACGTGGCTCAGGGTGTCGATGGAGTCTGCCCAGGGCTCCCTTCCTTGGAGTTGGGCAGAAATGGCCCTTCGCAACCTTCTTCCCCCTTTTGTCTTCCACCTGCAGAGGGAGGGAGATCCAGCCAGGCTGAGTCTTGGACTGGATTACCCCCCCACCTCACATTCCAGCTGAGGGGCCATAAGAGGCCAGGCAGAGTGACAGACATAATGGGAGGGGGGCTGAGATCCCACTCCCTCATATGAGGGGTCCCCCAACCTCCACCCCCCCAGTCTTGGAGAGGATTGACCCACCCAACTTTCTGCTGATGTGCCCCAAGGGGCCAGAATGAAAACACACACACACACACACACACACACACACACACACACTCAGGATGGGAGGGGGCTTGTATCCCTCTCTCTCTCTCTCTCTCTCTCTCTCACACACACACACACACAGTCAGGATGGTAGGGGGAGGCTTGTATCCCTCTCACTTCCAGGCGGGGTCCCAAAACGTCCCCCTCCCAGGGAACCCCCAGAAATGCTGCCAGCAGCTGCTTTCCTGCAAGGAAATCCTTTGCCTTTGCTTGGCAATGCTGAGGAGACCCCCTAAAGGTGGGATTCCTTCCTGGGGCTCCCAAGGAGCATCCAAACTTTCCTGGCATCGAGTGGAAAAGAAGCCTAAAAGGGAAAAAATCCCTGCGCTGGCTGCGATCGTGGCTTGGGGGGGTCAGGAAACCCCCCCGCCACTTTAATCTCCACCCAGAGTGCCGCCCCTTGCAAGACCCCCACCCTCTCCGAGCCCCCCCATTGCAGCCTGCCCTCTGGCGGGACCCCCTTCCTGGGGAGGCTGCGCGGAGGCTCCTCCCACCCACCCCTGCCGGGACCCCCTGCAACCTCTTGGCCCCAGAGGGGGGTGGCTGGGGGGGCTCCGGGGTGCAGAGGGCGGGGGGGCAATGAAGCCGGGGGAGCCTCTGCCCCTCCCCCCAGGGGGCCTTTTCATCAGGCTGGGGACAGGTCGAGAAGCGGGCAAGAGGCAGACGCGCATGCTCAGTTCCCTTCTGAGGCTCGCGGGCTGCCAGGACTGCGCCGCCTGAAGAGGGCGCCCCCTGGTGGTCTCCGCCGGCCACGGCAGCTCCCCTGGTGAGCCAGAGGCCGGAGAGACGCGCCTTTGCCTCCTTTGCGCGACCATCCCAGCAGCCCGAGATCTGACGGGTGGGGGCAGTGGATGATGGGACACGGAGGAGCTCATCTCGGCTCACGATTGACCCCAGGGGGTTCCTGCCCATAGTCCGCATCCTCTCTGCCTGTCTGACCTGGTGTTATGTCTCAGGTTTTTACATTTGTTCTGGCTGTAAGATGTTCTTTTGTGTTCAGGTCTGACCTCAAAATGATACTGTAGCACTTAGGGATGAAGATGCAGACCAACAGACCAGCACTGGAGGCCAGGATAGAGAAAATCTGCACAGCCACCATGTATTTCCCTTTGGTGCTCAAGTAGGTGGGCATAAAAGTCACCCAGACACTGCAAAAGACCAGCATGCTGAAGGTGATCAACTTGGCTTCATTGAAGGCTCCAGGCAGATTCCTGGCCAGAAAGGCTACCATGAAGCAGATGGCAGCCAGGAAGCCCATGTAGCTGAGGGTGAGGTAGAACATGACAACAGCCCCTTCGTTGCATTGCAGGATGATCTCTCCAGGCTGGGAGTGGAGGTCAGAGTCAGGGAATGGGGGAGAAATTCCCAGCCATATACAGCAGATGATAATTTGGACAGCAGAAGAAGAAAGGATGATGGAGTTCGCCAAGCTCCTCCCCAACCATCTCTTCACTTGGTTTCCTGGTTTTGTGGCCAGGAAGGCCAGCACCACCATGACTGTTTTGGCCAACAGAGAAGAAATAGCAACTGAGAAGATGATGCTGAAAACTGTTTGTCGGAGAAGGCAGGTGGCTTTCCTTGGTTGACCAATGAAGAGAAAAGGAGACAAGAAGCAAAGCAGGAGGAAGACCAGGAGGATGTAGGAGAGGTCCCGGTTGTTGGCTTTGACAAGGGGAGTTTCTCGGTATTTAATGAAGATGATTAAAACAAGGCCTGTGTGTAGGAACAAGAGTAGGGCAAAAAAGATCAGGATGATGCCCAGATGTTCTTCATAAGACAGGAAGGTTATAATTTTGGGGATACATTGGATTCTGTCCTCATTTGGATATTTATCATCCTGACACTTGGTGCATTTTTCTGTATCTGAGAAAACAAAAAAGCATTGTTACTTTAACATTCTGTCCATGGCATTTCAAAACTACTTTTTGGGGGGACAACAGCTGTTAAGAAGGACATTTCTCAAGATGCATTGCTTAATAATTCCATTGAAAAAAATGAAAACATCATTTTATAGAAACTATATAGCTAAGGTATTTGAAATTGGGTGACGCCTAGCACCTACCGCATTTCCTGTGTAAGCAGAAAGCAGTATTTCCTTAATATTCTGTCCTTTTACCTTTCAGGAAATACTTCCTTGGGACAACAGCTGATAACAGGAGCATTTTCCAAGATGTATTTCTTAACATCTCCACAGAAAGAAGGTAAGAAGAAAATCATTATCTAAGCAATGTAAAGCTATGGTTATGAAATTGTGAGAAGTCCTGAATTATTTCCTGTGTAATGTGCAGAGTCTTCATAGTAACTTAATTATTAGAGATAAATAATGAATCAATTATTTTTTCTAGGCACATTTCGTAGGTCCTTTCAAATAGCACTTCTTAATATATTGAATCCAGAAGATGCCTCTCTTGTAAAGCCTACTCGGCTGGAAGTTGCTAGTCCTGCAAACAATCTGGAATGCCTACTGGACCAGTGGTAATACTTGTGCAATGAGGTACACCCATAACTGTCCACACCACATCACTGTGGATCAGTGACACCTTCCAGTGATCCACAATTGGAAGCCCATGTAGAGCGCATTGCAATAATCCTTCCAGGAGGTGGACCTGGTGGCACAGTGGTTAGAATGCAGTATCACAGGTTAACTCTGCTCACATCCTGGAGTTCGATCCTGACTAGCTCATGGTCGACTCAATCTTTCATCCATCTGAGGTGGGTAAAATGAGGACCCAGATTGTTGGGGGCCATAGGCTGACTTTGTAAACTGCTTATAGAAGGCACTAAAGCATTATGAAGCAGTATATAAAACTAATTGCTATTTTTCTTCTTTTTCCCCTTCCTTCCTTCCTTCCTTCCTTCCTTCCTTCCTTCCTTCCTTCCTTCCTTCCTTCCTTCCTTCCTTCCTTCCTTCCTCCCTCCCTTCCTTCCTTCCTTCCTTCTGCTGAATGCCAGGAATTCGATCATGACTGGCTCAAGGTTGACTCAGCCTTCTGTCCTTCCGAGGTGAGTAAAATGAGGACCCAGATTGTTGGGGGCAATATGCAATCAATGCTGACATTGTAAACAGGCCAGAGAGTGCTGTAAAACACTATGGGGCAGTATATACAGTAAGTCTAAAATGCTATGGCTAATTCCTCAAGTTGCAAAGACTTCAGATGTTCCTAAAAGGTTAATGTGGAAGGACATATCCAAACTAAAAGGCAAAAGAGATACAGTATTTTCTCTGGGAGTAGTAAAGCTTACTCGTCTTCCACCCTTCTATTACTTTTCAGCCACCCCCTCAAGGTCTTTTCCCACTTCTTCCCTTTAGATAAGACAAGACAAGAAAATAGGGAAGCTTCAAAGTGTCTTTTAACATGTACTTTCACACAAATGCTCTGGATGGATGCACTTCCACAAGGCCTTCTATTTTCCTCAATGTGACCCACCTTCCTGAGTGGAGAAGGTCCCTTCCGGACAAGGAATGCAGTCATAGCAGCAAATTGGCTCTCCTTCTCGGGCCCTCTTGACAAATCCAGGATGACAATTTTCCACACATTTGGACTGAGGCAGAGACTAAGCGGAAAAATAAGGAATGCCAAAGAAAACGTGCCAGGAGTTAGATGGAAAATTGAAGTAGACGTAGATATTAGCCAAGTAGTCTCTGGGCTTCACTGAGGTAAATATGAAATCCCTGACCCATTTCAATTAGATGTAGGAATTATAATTATTGGAAGATTCTCCATTTAGTTCCTCACTTTTATTTTTAGCATATTACAAGAAAGGACATTTCTACTTGATAAAAGTCTGAAGGAATGGAATTGAGTAAAGATTTAAGTATTAAGTGACAATGAGTTGGTTCCTCCTCATGCTCTTATTAACATATAATATTAACATTCTTCATAAACTCATACATTTAAAATATGATTATTCATATTATTTGAGAATAAATTTTATTCTAAAAGATTTTGTAAAGATTTTATTATGTTATATTTATTAAAATACAACTGTTATGAAGAAAGAAACCTCTGACAAGTAGGATCTGGAAAGGTATTTTCTGGACTACATAAAATATTGCACATCTGCTCCTTTTTTAAAATAATCCCAAACAGACTTCAATTTAAGATAGAAAGAAAAAAAACCTTAAAAATTACAGCTCTCAGCTTGAAAGGAAATGTTTTTTGTTGATTTGTATATTTATTTTTCAATTTATATGGCTGCCTCGCTAGTGAAGTAAGATTAAAACTGTCTAGTTTCTAGAACTATCGTAAGATGAGATGGAGGTGAGGTCATGAGAATGTGTCCCTCAAACAAGGTAAATCAGGCATCTTTTGCTGCAGCAGATGGGACATGAGAATGAACCCTGTGTCAGAAAGAGACATTTTAAAGGCCCAGCTAAGTATCCACCAAAAGGTCCTTTCTGTTGAAGGACTGCAAATAAATGGCACTAATTGGCATGGAAAGAAAGATCCAAATTTATTATTAGTTAAATTTGGAGACACCTTTTTTTCCCCAAGAGAGATTTAAGGTAGCTAACAATCAAGGAAACAATGGCATTCAAGGGGTTTTCGGATGAAGGGTTCTCTTAATAGACAAAGGCCAAATCTAAGTAGCCTGTCCTTTCAAATTCCCCCTCTTTACTTCCAGTGTGAAAGTAGGACTTTTCTTTGGAACAAAGCCTTGTTTCAGTGCCTCAATTGTCTACGTCAGGGCACATCAGAACAGTCATGAAGATTTCATGTGAACTGAAAGCCTTGGACCTCCTTCCTAGGAGCAGAAGGCCTATTGCCCTATCCCAAGGGGGAGGGGGTGAAAGAGAGACATGGATAACTCTGACCAGGTCTGGTCTCTTTAAGAACATCCCAGACTATGAACCTGCCCTTTCAGGGGACACTTTCCCCAAGCAGGACAAGAGGAAGCTTCTTTCCCAATGGGACCAAAAGAACCTCTACCCAATCATGATTCAACTTCATCTGATTCAGTCCAAATCTGATTTCACACACTGGTCAACAGAATTGCCTTCTTCTTTGCTATTTTCATACAAGGAGCAAACAAACCTGAAACTATTAGGAACACATTCCCCAACACTTGTAGGTTTCTGACCAGATTGATGGAGATATTGAATTGTAGATGGTCCACAAAATGACATACTACTGAAGCCTCCCAAGCAGTCTAAGAAACCTATCAGGTTTCTACTCCCCAGTTTGAATTCTCAGTGTAGGTCAACCACCTTGGTGACTAGGCTTAGCCCACTTGAAATGGGACCTCAGGCTTTGGAAAACAGAGAAAAGACACCAAAATTTCTCCCACTTTGTTGAGCAACTTTAGCCGTGAAAGAACCTCTTGAATGATAGTAAGTCTCTGTCTTACAAAAATCCCCAGAATCTCTCTCCTGGGATCTTCCTTGGGGAGAACCAAAAAGATATAGATGCCCAGATCTGCTGCTATCTCTCCATTTTGGTCCAAGTACAATTTGTTCTCAGAAATATTCCAAAACTCATTCTTCTCTAGGAAGGGATGAAACTAGAATGGAAACATCCAGGAATTTTAAAAGCAGAAAACTTTGTTTCTTATGCCACATGATTTTTTTCACTTTGGGATCTTTCTTCTACAGTTGTATAACTTGCAAATATGCTTAATTAAGAGAATAAGCATTACCACTATCTCCATAAGTGAATGAGAAAGTTTCAGCAAAATTTGTCAATCATATACTGACAAACTATACACTGAGAAAATATAATTGACACAACTAGTCAATTATAAGGAACATTCTAGGTCATGAATAAATTGAATAACAGAAAAAAGAGATTATTTATAAACTCCTTGAAAACAACAGGTTGATTCCCCAGAATCATGGATTTGACAGGTATAAAGTTGTCAGACTAATCTTCTCCCTGGCAGTCTAGATGGAAAATATAAGCTAATTCATGTTTTCCATCTAGAATGCTACATTAAGAGAATTTTTCAAATCTGAAGTATAAATCTCACACCAACTTTTTTTTTCCAACCTGAAAAGTTAGGGGAGACACTTTCTGAGTTTCTTTCTCTCCCATGAAGCAGTTGCAATCTTCCCCCTCTTATCTGATCCTTCCCTCAGCAGCTTCTCTTCTCCCCGTCCCAAAAGTCATTCACATGTATTATTACACTTCCTAGATGGATTAGGGCAACGCTTGTGACATAATTTGATTTCAGTAAAGTACTAACAAAAAAATTTAGTTAACTTTTTTTTAAAATTTAGTGAAGGGTTGATAGCATGATAAGAACTGTCTTAAAAATGGTACTTAAATAAGTTTTCATCTTTTGAACCTTTTTCATAAAATTGGGTAGTTATGAATAACAATTTCTCCTTAGTCATCATTTTTCTATATTGTCATTAATACAGTAGAGTTGATAAATTTCTGTCATGCAAGATTTGATGATTTATAAGAATTCTCAGGCAAAGCTAATTTTATCTGATTTAAACAATACCAAGTTTCCAGAGAAATATTTATGTTTTCCTCCTAGAAAGGGATGCATAAGTAAAAGCAGTAGAAAAATATCTGATTTTTTTAGAATCTAGGACTTGACATACTATAGTATCTCATATAAGAACATTAATGATGGACAAGTCAATTGAAAAACCTTTCAGCTAGGAAAAGGGGGGGGGGAGAAAGAAATACAACATCCAGAGCCTGGCTTATCTCTCCAATTCTCAAAAGAAGGTGCAAAGAGCCGCTTGAACATCGCGCTGAAACCAGAGCCGGATCGATGTTATCTCCCCTTTTTCCACGATGGACTTAACACCTGGGGATTGGCTGGTTTTGAACCGTCCGGATGAACTGTGGGGTGGGGTTTGCTTGGGGACACTTTAAAGTATTGATCTGTAAGGAATCCCTCAGATCCTGTCTATTATGCCTGCTATCAACTACTCTTAATAAAAGTTCCTGTTGGAAGAAATTGTTTCCAAGAGTTCTGCTTTCTTAAGATGTGGGGTTGAAGTGGGTCCTTACACCCACCTTAGTCCTTTTTGATTGAGGGTGTGAAATTCTCAGATTAATGTGGGATACCAGAATTAGGGATTCCTAGATAGTGAGATGGCCGAGTGTCCAATATTGTGTGGTGTCATGGAGGAAAGTGAAATTGTGCGGAAACACTCGTACCATGTTGGGCAAAGCCCTAGGTCTCTGCCTTCTGCTTCTGGGCAAACAAGAGGCATCTCTGTGTGGTCACTGAGAATCTTAGATTGACCTTGGTCTGATCCATCAAAGCTTTTTTACCTGCTTAAAACGGAATTTGCAAAGGGATTTGATCAGCAATTAGAAGCTATTCTTAAACCTCAGATTGATTACCGATTCATCAGCAATCAGCAATATGAAAGATAACTGAAATGACTTATGACCATTTTCACACTTATGACCATTACAGCATGCCCAGGGTCATGTGATTTATATTTGGATGCTTGGCAACTGATTCATATTTATGATGGTCACAGTGTCCCAGGGTCATGTGATACCCTTTTGCAACCTTTTGACAAGTAAAGTCAATGGCAGGGCTGCTGGTGGCCAAGTGCTAAGGCGGGACTTCCCTCCCTCCCTCTTTCTCATGCCCACCTCCTTCTGAAGGAAGAATTTGAACCCCCCCCATATTTTTTCTCTTCCATATATTCATCAAACAAGGAAAAGCCTCCAGAAACAGAAAAGACAAAATGCTGAGTGAACTAGCTTAAAAAGGCACATTCCCCTTTAAGAATTAGCTACTGGCTAGAAAGGAAAGTAAGGAAGATAAAAAAATGTAGTAAGTATTGGCTGCCGGCTAAGGCAGCCTCCCCAAATGGCTCCAATCATAAGTAAATGAATCTACAGGCAAAATCCATTCAGGAGAAAAATACTTCAAAATCCCTTGCAGCAAAACTTACAGCTAACAATAGCAGAGCAATAGAAGCTAACACCAGCCATCAGCCAAACAGAAATTGCCAAACACTCCTTAAGAACACAAAGCCCACATTGCACAAATCCCAGAACTTCAAAGTCACAAAAGCACATAAGAATCCTTCCACTCTCCATCTCCCTCCCTCCCTCCTCCGTGCCTCACCTCCAGCCATTGCTACCTTTTTTTCATTCCTCTTGGAGGGCGACCCCTCCCCCACTGCATTTCTTGCCTGTTTGCTGCTGCCAGCACAGGTGGCTGCCACAGCAGTTGCAAATCAGCTCATGGCTGGCCTGCTTGATTTGATCTCCTTTCCTCTCCCCCCCCCACCCTCCTCCTTCGATGCAGCTAGAGCTGACTCGGCCTCCTCCCAAGGCTGCTTCTTTTTTTCTCTCTCCCTCTCCCACCCAAACTGCCTCCTTTTATAGCCTCTCTTGTCTCCACCCCCTCCTCCTTCTTTCTCATGGGGGAGGGTGAGCCAGAAGTGAGCCTGGGGCCTTTTGTCTCGCCCCACCCACTCTGCAGCTCCAGAGGACTCTCTCACTGTAAGTCCTTGCCTGTGCTGGCTCATTCCCTCCCCCACTACACTTGGCTAGGCAGGGCTGTGTACCACCTGCCACTTGTTAATGTACCACAAGTGGTACGCGTACCACAGGTTGAAAAGCCCTGATCTAGTCCAACCCCCTGCTCAGGCAGGAAACCCTATACCATTTCAGACAAAAACTTCCAGTGTTGAAGCATTCACAACTTCTGGAGGCAGGTTGTTCCACTGGTTAATTGCTTCTCTCCTTGATTAGTTTCCATCCATTGTTTCTTGTCCTGCCTTCAGGGACTTTGGAGAATAGCTTGATTCCTTCTTCTTTGTGGCAGCCCCTGAGATATTGGAACACTGCTATCATGTCCCCCCTGGTCCTTCTCTTCATTAAACTAGACATGCCCAATTCCAGCAACCGTTCTTTATATGTTTTAGCCTCCAGTCCCCTGATCCTCTTTGTTGCTCTTCTCTGTATTCTTCCTAGAGTCTCAACATCTTTTTTACAACATGGTGACCAAAACTGGATGCAGTATTCCAAGTGTGGTCTTACCAAGGCATTGTAAAGTAGTATTAACACTTCTCGTGATCTTGATTCTATCCCTCTGTTAATGCAGCCTAGGACTGTGTTGGCTTTTTTGGCAGCTGCAGCACACGGCTGGCTCCTATTTAAGGGATTGTCCACTAGGACTCCGAGATCCCTCTCACAATTGCTACTACTGAGCCAGGTACCACCTATATTATACCTGTGCATTTGGCTTTTCTAGTTTAAAGTGCTCCATTATCATTCTGAGGCCATATTAAGCAGCAGCCTACAACCAGAAGAAATGTAAAAATATGAGACAGAGGAATTTCAACTCTTAACATGTTCCAATCTGAGTTCTGGGGGGGACAAAGTCCCAAAGGGCCACAGAGTGTGTTAAGGTCCATTGGAGTGAATGAAGAGGTCTGCAGGGGCCAGAGACACGCCCCCTAAGGAATGGGCCCCCCACCCCTGACTTTCTTTCCATCTCCCTTCCTTCTCCCCATCAGTTGGGCACTTTCGGTGAAAGAGGTGTGAGGAATAAAAATTCAACTCCAAGGGTGTTGGAAAACAAAACAAGTTTTATCAAAGCTTTTGCAAAAGCTGCTAAGTGCCTCTATATGTCTATTCCTTTAGCAGAAATGAAAAATTATAACATGTACATTTATTGTGTACCTCACAGAGGTTTTCCACCTCTGGACCAAAAAGACTTTGGAATCTGATCTTTCCTTCAATTATGTCCTGGGCAGCCTCTCTCCTTCCCAGCTCCCCCTTCTGCCTCAAATGTCCCACCTCACAAAATAAATCTCAAAGGAAATTAAGTGAAGCCAGCCATTTGTTAAGAAAGGAGTGGGCTAGAGGATCCAGGATAGAGAAGAGAAGGAAGGGAGATGGTGGATTGGGAGCCGAGTGATCCACTTGATCCCTTTAACCTTGGAGATAAATATTCAAAGGTCGCCTCTAGTGCCTGCAACAAACTAATGCAGTCCTCACGATTTTCGGATAGGAAGCCAGTTAAGCATCCCTTCCCTTCCATTTGTTTTCTCCTCCTTCCCTCCTTCCCTCCTTCTCTCACTCTTTCCCTCCCTCTCTTCCTCCCTCCCTCCCTCCCTTCTTCCAACCCCCCCTCTCTCTTACCCCCTCCCCAAGTCATTTAGCACTTTAAGAACATTCTGTGTGCTCAGTTCCTCTGGGAGCCTTTGGGGGCCTTCCCTACATCTTTCACCCCCCACATTTTTTATTATTTTTTACATACATTTTTATTAGGTTTTTTTACATATATAATCACAGTGCTTAAAATATTTATCAGCAACATATTGCCTGGGTTTCGATGTCTATTTTACTAATACATATTAAGTTCCTTTCTCTCTACCTCGTTTATCTAGCCAATTATAAAAAGTATTCCATGTTCTAAAGTAAACTGAATCTTCCTTCTCTTTCATTATCAATGTCATTTCATCCATTTCTGCACATTCTAAGATTTTTTTAGTTAACACTTCCTCTGCTGGTAATTCTTCATTTTTCCAATATTGAGCAAATATAATTCTTGCTGCAGTTAATATATGTAAAATTAAATAAATACACTCTTTCTCATAATCACCTACAATTATACCTAATAAAAATAATTCTGACTTAAGCTCTATGTGTTTTTTCGTCATTTTCTCTAACCATGTACGTATTCTTAACCAAAATCTTTTAGCTTTAGAGCATGTCCACCAAAGATGGTAATAAGTGCCTGTTTTTTGTTTACACTTCCAACAATTATTCGATACATCTTTAAACATTTTTGCTAATCTCACAGGTGTTAAATGCCATCTATGAAACATTTTATATAAATTTTCTTTGTATGCTACCGCTTTTGTTATTTTCGGATTTCTTTCCCAAAGATTTTGCCATTTTTCTAGTTCTATGTTATGTCTGAAATTCTTTGCCCATGTTATCATTGTTTCTTTAACTTGTTCCTCTTCCATCTTTAAGCTTAGCATATATTTATAAAGTTTCTTAATCAATTTTTCGTCTGATGTCAGTAATATCTTATCAAATTCTGTCTGTTCTTTATAGAACCCAGGTATTTTAACATCTTTTTCATATCTCATTTGTATTTGCAAATATGGCCACCACGGTGGCCCCACAAGTTTTATTTTTATTCAACAGACTTTGCCTGAGACCTCTCAGGATCTCTGTTTCAGCCCTTCATATTGAAAGGTCCACAGTCGCTGTACGGTGCACACCTAGAATCTATCGGCAGCTGGATCAAAGATTATGACATTATAGCACATGTCATAAAAGGTGTCCTGGGCTGGTTCTGGACGGGCCGTTGCTGGGTCATTAATAGTGAATCACGATGGAGTGAAGGCACCTAGTAAAATAGGTGCCAAACTCACTCCACCATTTGCTATTTTGCGACAGATCGCAATGTTTTTTTCCCCTTGGTTAGGGTGAGGGTTAGGGTTAGGGTCGGGGTTATAGTGGGTGGAGTCTGCGCGTGCGAGTGCCAGCATGGCAGGCAATTTCATTCGGAGGGTGAAAATGAAGCCCTCCAATAGAGGTAGGATAAAATTAAAAATAAGAGGCATTATAATACTTCACTTTAGGAGATAGAATAGTAGAATAGTAATTACTCAACCCTGGATAATAAAACAATTGAGAAGTGGATTAATAAGGCCTCTTTGAATGCTACATCAGAAAAAAATGGGGAAAAAATCCATCAGAGGCGGGAGGCACAATTATATGAAATTTGGGTGGATTTTACAGTTTATTACGTGTGCAATCCCCACCTCTTTATTTACTTTTTATTACATCTTGATTGCCTAGCCATCATGGATGTATGTTATTTATATGCTTATATATACCGGTATGGTTTATATTGTTTGTTAAGCACTGTTCAATTTTTTAAAAAATGGACGATTCATTTAATAATTAGTCCAGTCTCCAAGTCCAAATTGGAGCCGGTTGAACCTCGGTGCATCTTAATATTGCAAATGAACTTGCCACGAATAAGAGTTTCTCCCCTCTTCTTCTGTGTTCTGGGAGAAAAAGGCTGTAATGGAAAACAAGAAGTATTTAAGGGGCAAATAGCTTTATTGAGAGGACTAAAATGTCATAAAACAGCAGGCTGTTCAATGCTCTCACCTACCAGGCTCTAAAAAGTAGGGAAGGGAAAAAACAAATTAAGCCAGCAGAGACTACAGCTACATTGTTTTCTATTAAAGGCTGATATCAAGCATTTATGAAGCTATTATAAAAATTAGTGTCCTTAATTGCAGTCAGTAAGTTTCTCTTTTTAAAGAAGTGTATTTTTGTTTCAGTGATACCAGAGGACAAAGTGTCCCTGCCATCGATCCACCAAGGGTCTCCCCCTCAGCCATCCATCACCCAACGTCCCCCTCAGGTAAGCAATCTAAATCTTCTGAGGAAAGTTTTGAGTGTCCATCACCAAGGAACACAAAGGGGTTTCATGCATGGCTGGTGAGATTTTAGAAGGGAACGTGTTCCACTCTTGGTCGATATGGTGGCTAAAAGAAAAGCCCATTTTTCTTTTAATCGGGAGAGGTTATAGCCTGAACGTTTTTTCATGTCATAATAAGATGTGAAGAAGCCCAGTGTGAGTGGAGAGGCAGTGGAGGGAGAGTGAGCTGATATATGGGTATATTCCTCACCTGTTACGTATTTTGACTTTTCTAGACTCCTGGAACATCATGGGAAGAAGTAGAACTGAGCAGCGCAAGGGACGAGACTGCCAGGTAAGTCTACACTGACAACGGGACTGGCCCTTGTATCAAAAACATATAAAATGGACATTAGTAGTGGAGTTCCAGAGAGTTTAGCATTTCTTACGATGCAATCTGGTCATCGATGAGAAGAAGGCCATTTGATGGGATTGTAGCAGTTCAGAATTTACTCCAGTGTAGAAGTGCTGGAATTGTGCAGCAGAGATAATGAGGAACGAAACACCAGAAGGCAGAATCTGGCAGCCATTGTTCATTTTGCGCAACTGAAAACAACTGCAGGGGCCTTTGTGCTCGCTGTAGAGTGGCGTGAACTGGGAATCAAGCAATGCTGGGATGATGAAATGGAGAGGATGCAGGATGGGGATGGGCGCCGCTTTGAATGTCAAAGACCACTTTGGCCTAAATTTGATATCTGATAACATCGGAAGTGTTGAAAATGATATTGTTCTAGTAACGTCTGGACAATGGAAATTTCAAGGCTGTTGTCAGAAAAAGAGGAGCTCCAATTGAAGAACAAGGAGCTTAGGGTGAAAAATATCAAAATATCAAAATGAACAGAAGCTGTTGGAAGTAGAACGAAGAATGGACAACGAGGAAAAGAAGGTCGAAGAGATGAATAAAAATTTAACCTTGGTTAACAAAGAATTAACGACAGCGGTGACGTTACTGGAAGCGGAGAAGGCAGCTCAATGTCTTAGATTTCAAAATGTTACTGAGGAGAGAGGGGAAGACCTTCGAGAAAAAATGGCAGACTTATTGGGAGGAGCTCTCGGGAAAGACAAAGAAGAGTTGATTGCTGGGATGGATGAGACATACAGGGTGCAGACAAACTATGGGAGAAGATACAACCTGCCTAGAGAGATGAAATACTATATAGGACACGTGATGAACAGCTGGAGTATAGAGGGAAACAAATTATAGTGTTAAAACAAATACCTAAAAGGATGAGAGATTTGCGGAAGAATTACCATTTTTTGACGTCTAGGCTGCACCAAAGTAAGGTGGATTTTAGATGGCTAACACCGGAGGGGATTATGGTGACCTGGCAGGAGAAGAGAGTCAGATTAGATACAGTGGAGAAAGCTGGAGACTTCGATAGACAATACTGTGTCCCAGAGGAAGACTTGGGAGAAGCAAAAGGGGGAGGAAGAGAAGGAAGACTAGAACAGCAGGGGGGGAGTATTGAGGAGATGAAGGAAATAAGAATTTCCAGAAGTACCAAGGCATGACAGAAACAAGATGATGGGAGAGGAGTATAGGATATGGTCAACGAATATCAAGGGTTTGAACTCACCAGTAAAACGTCGGAAAGTCTTTAGTAAACTTATTAAACTAAATGCAGATATTATTGCACTACAAGAGGTTCATATAAAAGACAATCAAAAATATTTATTAGAGCAGCCTAAATTAGGAAAGTTATATGCTTCATTAGATGAGAGGAAAAATAGGGGAATAGCTTTGTACGTTAAACAGGAGATAACTTCCAAACAAATCTATAAGGATAAAGAGGGAAGGATTTTGATAGTGGAGGCTAAGCTGAACAAAAAAAAGATAATAATTGTTGTAATTTACGCGCCAAATGGAGCCCAAGTATCTTTCTTTTAAAAATTGCATAGTAAACTAAGTGATATAGAGGGAGATGGGTTCTGTGTGATTGGGGATTTTAATGCGATAGTAGATAGAACAAAAGATCATAAAAGTAATGAGGTAAGGTAATGAGGTAAGGGTATAAAGAAATACTTCCCAAAACATTTTTTTGAGATGTGCATAGACTTCAATTTGCAAGATGTTTGGAGGGAAAGAAATAAAGACAAAAGGGAATATACATACTACTCTAATAGACATAGATCGTGGACTAGGATAGATATGTTATGGCTATCCAAAGAATTAGACTCGGTAATTCAAGAAATTAATATAGAACCCAGTCTCTGGGCAGATCACAATCCCATAAGTTTCTGCTGGAAAGGGCAAAGGAGTAGGCCAAGATGGACTCTTCAAAGAGTGATCCTTAGAGAGAAAGAGTTTAAGGAAAAGATGGAGAAAGAAATGTACTTTTTCTTTCAAACGAATAAAAATGGGGATACATCATTGCAGAACATCTGGGACACGGCTAAAGCATATATGAGGGGAGTTGCAATCTCATATATGGCTAAAAGGAATAAGGGGAAAAAACAATATAGGATGAGGCTTGAAGAAGAATATAAACAGGCTGAAATACAACATCAGGGAAATAATAAAAACATAATAAAAGATTGAAAAGTAAAATGGACTTAATTAAACATAAACTTTACATAGAAGATTCGGAAAAGCTAGCACAACAGCTTAAGGTCGCCAAACAAAACAATTTTGAACACGCAAATAAACCTGGAAGATGGTTGGCGTATAAATTACAAAGACAGAAAGAGAAGCAACAGATTATTAATCTACAAGATGAGAAAGGAGAGATCCAATATGATGAGATCACTAAAAGGGGAATTGCCCAAAGATATTATGAAAAATTATATAAGAGGAATGAGGGACAAAGCGTAGAAAGAATAATAGAATATTTGGGAAAGGCAGACATACCAAAGATACCAGAGGAAATAAAATTTATGTTAAATGAGGAAATAAGAATGACGGAAATAATTAAGGCTATAAGTAAACAAAAGAACAATAAGGCGGCCGGCCCAGATGGAATACCAGCGGAGCTGTTCAAAGAGCAGCAAAATGTATTTAACCAATACCTATTAGAAGTTTTTAATGCCGCTTTCACTGAAGCAAAAATACCCAAATCTTGGTTAGAGGCAAACATAGTACTAATACCAAAAGAAGATGCGGACAGAACACAGATACAAAATTATAGGCCTATCTCCCTACTAAATGCCGATTATAAGATTTTTGCGTCAATAATGGCAGAGAGATTTAAAAACTATTTAATTGACTTTATACACTGTGACCAAAATGGGTTTTTACCGAATAAGCAGATTAAGCGGAACATAAGGACAATTATGGACATTTTAGAATTTTATGAATTGCATAGCGACCGCCGAGTGGCACTTTTGTTTCTTGACGCACAGAAGGCATTCGATAATGTCAATCGGCTATTTCTGATTCAACAATTGAAACTAATGGATGTCAGTAAAAAAATTTTAAATGTAATAACTGCAATATACTTTTAACAGAATGCTCAGATTGTAATAAATGGTGAGGCCACTAATAAATTTAGTATTCAGAAAGGCACAAGACAAGGATGCCCTCTCTCGCCGTTGCTGTTTATATATACATTGGAGATTTTAGCAAGAGTACTAAGGCAAGAGGAGCAGATCAAAGGGCTTGTGATCAAGAAGGAAATATACAAACTCCAAGCATATGCCGATGATTTAGTATTTATATTGGAAGATCCAGTGCAATCAGGTCGGAAGCTATTTGAAATATTGGAGGAGTATGGAGATTTGGCAGGCTTGAAAATAAATAGAAACAAAACAAAGATCATAGCAAAAAATATGACTAACACAGAAAAAGAAAATCTTGGGGAAAAACTAGGTATACAAATAGTTCCTAAAATAAAATATCTGGGAATAGTTATCTCTGCATGGTGTTCGTCAATTAAAGAGGACAATTATGGAAAATTAGTAAAGCACATAAAAGTTGACATAGATCGCTGGAGAAACCTACATCTCTCACTTCTCGGAAGAATCTCTGCAGTGAAAATGAATATTTTACCCAAAATGATATTCTTGTTTCAAAATATTCCAATCCAATTAGATAAAAACTTTTTTAAAGAGTTGAATAAATTAACTTTAGATTTTGTGTGGCAAGGAAAGAAGGCGGGAATAAAACAAAAGTCTCTACAGGATGCCAAAGAGAGAGGGGGATTAGGCTTTCCGGATTGGGAGCTGTATTATCGAGCAGCGGCCTTGACATGGATTAGGGATTGGATCACTCTGGAAAACAAAAGATGTTTATATCTAGAGGGGCATGACCTCCAGCAGGGCTGGCATGCTCACTTATGGACAGGGAAAAGTAGGAACCATCAATATTTCTTGAGGCACAAAGTTCGGCAAGAACTCATAAAAAGTTGGAATATAGTTAAAAGCCAACACTATATAAAAGTTCCAGGTTGGCTCTCACCATTAGAAGCAGTTACACACCCCAATTTATACAGGCAAGATAAGGTTATTACATATAAAGATATCCTGTCAGAGGAAGGCCATCTAAAGCAAAGACAAGAGCTGAGACAACAGGGAATAGTCTTGGAATGGTGGTCCTATCTTCAGATGCAAGCGAGATATGTGAAAGATAAGAAAGAGTAGGGAATTAATAGACGAGATACGGGGCTTGACAAAACATTACTAGGCTCGGAGAGGAAACAAATTAAAAATATATATAAATACATGCTAGAATATAAATTATATGAGGAACAAGTCAAAGAAACGATGGTTACCTGGGCAATAGATTTGGGATACGCTATAAACCTGGACCAATGGCAGCAAACTTGGGAACGTAATAATAAAATTACATTGGCGACAACTTACAAAGAAAATCTTTACAAGATGCTTTATAGATGGCATCTGCCACCGGCCAGACTCGCAAAAATGTATAGTGGTTACTCACCAATTTGTTGGAAGTGTAAAAAGGGAAAGGGTACATTCTTTCACGTTTGGTGGGCTTGTAAAGAAGCACAGGTTTATTGGCTTAGGGTCTGGAAATGGATAAGAGAAATGACGGGTCAAAAAATTCAATATAAACCAGAGATGTTTTTATTAGGGATACTAGGGAAAAACATAAACAAAGACGATATATATTTAATTATACAAGTGATAATGGCGGCAAGAATCTTGTTTGCCCAAAACTGGAAAGAAAACTGAAGTGCCTAGCGGAAACGCGCTAATAAGGAAAATTTTATATTGCGCTGAATTAGATAAGATGACTAAAGAATTAAAAAATCAGGAGGAAACAGAATATTTGGAATAAATTTGGAATAAATTTTACAAGTGGAGGGAAACAAGAAGGAAGTCGATAGAAGGGATATAAATAGAGGACTAGAAATGTATAAATGCATATGTAATATTTACTCTCATATGTAAAATAAGGAATGATTAGACAAAGATGTATGTCAATGATGATACACCACGTTCAATGTTTTTTTTTTTATTTTCTTTCTTCTATTTTGTATTTAATAAAATGTTTTTTATAAATTAAAAAAAATATCCAACTCATTGCAGAAAAGAGGGAGCTTTGCAAAGATTTTGAAGAGAAACTGAGCAAGTGAGCAATTTTTAGATAGCAACCCTGACTTTTCCTCCAGAATTTCATATTAAATTCTTTGTAGCTCTCTCTCCCCTGGATGTATATTATACATAGTTCCGGGTTGAATTACATTGCCTGGAACAAGATTGGGGGAAAATAAGACCTGACTCTTTTCAACTTGTTCCAAACATAGCAAAATTATACGGAGCCTTATGTTAAATTGTAAGGCTATGTATAACAAACAAAATGCCGGGTATTTTTAATTTTAAACAAGTCTGATGATTCAAGTAACAAACCCAAGGAAGCTAATTTTACTCTGGTTTTGATGTTTTACAGAAGAAATATTTTGGATGCGTCTATGCAGATAGACAAACTCAGAAAAGAGAATCAAGATCTGAGTTGCAGGGTTCAAAAACAAGATGGGGAGAAGGCGGAACTCCTCAAAGAAAATAATGAATGCAGAATAAACATTTTAGGGGAGCAAATGGCCCAGCTCAGAAAGGAGAATCAGAGTCTCCATTGCAGAATGGAAAGTAAGTTTTCACCAAATGAGCAGCTCCTGCGTGAAAACACGCAGCTTGTTCACCAAACAGAAGAACTGGGGCAAAGAGCTGGAGGAGAGACTGAGCAGGTGAGAAATTTCCAGATAGCAACCCTGACTTTCTCGTCCAGGATTTCATATTCGATTCCCTTTAGCTCCCTCCCCTGGACATGTATGTATGTGTATGTATATGCGTATGTTTATAAGACAAAAGCAAATGCAGAGTAAAAATCATAATAACTTAGTTATGCTTGGTGATCGAAGTAAAAAAAATCGGAGGGCTAATTTCTCTCCGATCTTCATAATTTACAGAAAAACAACAATAATGTCTTCAATGCTAGAAAAAAGAGAAGTAAAGTAAAAAATGCATTAACCTGTACTTAAATAATCAAACTCTTCCATGCAGTGTTGTTAACCTTAAGACTGAAGAAGCTAAACAAATCCCTTGAGAATATAGTGGAGATATAGATAAGATCTACGGATTTGTCCATTTTACTGAGCATTTCTAAAGTACCCAGTAAATGAAATAAATCATTCCCACATTGGTTCCCGTGAGAAGAGCTTGCTAGCTGTGGCAACAGGAATGGCAAAACTAAATTAATTAAAAAGTAAGGCTAGGTAAAACAAACCAAGTGCCAGGTATTTTTAGTTAGTTTTAATTTTAAACCAGTTTAATGATTCAGGTAAAACGCTTAGGGGGTTAATTTCACTCTTGTCTTCATATTTTACAGAATTAAATCTCTGGAAGAAAACCTCCTGAAGCTGCAGGAGGAAAACCACCATCTCCGCTGCAGAGTTCTGCAACAAGCTGGGGAGAACCAGGAGCCCCTCAGCGAAAACCAGGAGTTAAAGGGACAACTGGGCAGGTGAGAAATATTTAGGTGGCAATCCTGACTTATTCTTTCAAATTCAATTTTATTTACTAGAACCCGGAGGCCAAATATAAACAACATACATATGTTGTTTATAAAAGAAATATGACTTTTTCATCTATCCATATCTATCTATACCTATCTATCATCCATCTACACGCACAGTATAGATGTGTGTGTGTGTATTATATGTTTAGAAGACAAATGCAAATATAGTGTAAAAATTATTAAAAACTTAATTATGCTTGGTGATCGAAGTAAAAAAAAAATAGAAGCCTAATTTCTCTCTGGTGTTCATAATTTACAGAAGTGGCATGTTAATTAACAGCATTGTTACTGAAAGTTTCAACCTTCAGGTAAAAATTGATATACTGAGATTTGATATCATCCATCTAATCGAAACCAAAGAGGCCATGGAAAAAGACTTCAGGGAAAGACTGAGCAGGTGAGAAAGGTTTAGACAGCAACCCTGACTTTCTCTTCCAGAATTTGATATTAATTTCTCCTTAGCTCCCTCCCTTCACAGGGGATCTTCATAATCAGGAGATCCGTCCTTTATACTCAGGAGATCCGATGTTGTACCCCCTCCCCCCCAAGTACAGTTGAAATCCCATTGGGGAATGGATGGATTTCACATGGGGAAACAAGAAGCTCTCCCACAATGGGAATTTACATAAAATTTCAGTGGATTTTTTAGGATATTTTTAATTAGTTTTAATTTTAAACAAGTCTAACTAGAAGACCTCCAAGGTCCCTTCCAGCTCTATTCTATTCTTAAATTTTACTCGGGTTTGATATTTTACAGAATAAATATTTCGGATGAGTCTATGCAGATAGACATGCTCAGAAAAGAGAATCAAGATCTGAGTTGCAGGGTTCAAAAACAAGATGGGGAGAAGGCGGAACTCCTCAGAGAAAATGAGGGTTGTCGTGACACTGGCGCAAGATCAGGCTTCGGGAGGGCCCCTCCAGCACATAAATCCTTCTCCAAAACCTTATCAAGTCCTTTGAGCATGACCAAGGGCCCAATAGGCTTTCGACCAAGTCTAACTCCGCTTCTCTGGCCTGGGCAATTTACTCTTGATGCTGCACCAGCCTGATCTGCTCCTTCAGATCGACGGGCTCTTGGGTCACCGCGAACGTTTCCACCGGGATCACTGACCAGAGCAGCACCTTATCCCCCACCCGTGCATACTCTGGTTTCTGCAACAAGGCATCAGCTCTCTGGTTCCAGCCTCCCGGACTATAGGTTACTTGAAAATCGAAGCTGTTGAAGAAGAGAGACAATTGCATCTGCCACTGGTTGAGCTTCCTGGCTGTATGCAAATGCTCCAGGTTCTGATGATCCATCCACACTTTGATCTGGTGCTGATCCCTTTCTAAATGCTGTTGCAACACTGGGAAGCATCTGTTCAAGCCATTCAAGATCTACAGAAGTCTATGGTAGAGCTCCACACTCCACACATTGAGATGACCCCCCCCCCAGGGGATCCTTTGATGGGAAGTGAGGGGACACCTCTTCCTCTTTCCACCCATCGAGACTGAAATGGCTTCTCCTCTTGCCCATTTGGCTACTTTTCCTCAGGCCTTTGGGGTCCCGATTGAGTCGGATATGAATCTCCTCCCAGGTCACGTCCGGTTCCTGGCAGTGACGTCAGATTTGGCTCTGAATAATTCTCATCAACTCCCTGATAAAAATAAAGAAAATCCCATTAAAATGCAAGAATGAGAGATCCGTCCATGTAAATTGTGTATTTGTGGCACTAGGTTCCTGCACTGGGGAGAGGGTTGGACTAGATGATCATGAAGGTGCCTTTCACGGCTCACATTCTATGATTCTCTGAATGTCTGCAATACAGGTAGCCCATTCATTTAGCAATTGTTGAGAGTTGTGACAAAGCTGAAAAACGCAACTTGGAAGCAGATCATTACAGTCAAGTGATCGCAATCCAGGTGTTTGGCAACTGGCTCACACTGATGATAGTTGCAGCCTCCCAGGGTTGCCTGGTGACCATTTGCGATCTTCTCAGAGGCTCCCAACAAGCGAAGTCAATGGGGAAGGTTGCAAGTCATGGTCAGGCGACGTCTCCCTGTACGATGAATTTCTCTGTCCCCATTGTGGTTGAAAGTCGAGGACTTCCTGTGCTGTGTTCCTCTAAAAGGGTAAATCAGTTTGTGGGCCTCCCCAGAATATCCTTAATTCATACTAAAACTGCTATGGTTGGTTGAGGTCTTTGACAGACAGACCCTCCCCCGGGTTGAAACCCTCCCTGAACACCCGCCCTGGGAATGGCTCCCTGGTTTCCCAGGGGAAGCCGGAGGGAGGTTTGGGTCCAAGTGAAGCAGGAGGGAGTTTCTGTGATTCGCTGTTCCTGCCTGAACCGGATCAGAAGGAGTGCCTGATTTGCATAATAACCTCCATGAAAATTGTCGTAAATTGGGTCTGCTTCAACTTGATGACTGCAATGACTGATGACAGAAATTCCAGTCCCAACTGTGGTTGTAAGTCAAGGACTACCTGTGAATAGAATTAAGCAGGGGGGATTGGCCTGGATTTTGAGCCAAGCAGTAAAGGGGCCACCTGCTTTTCGGCTCTCTGGTTGCCCAATGCGTGTGAGTGGGGAAGGTCTCCTCCCTCTGGGCCTCCAGGCTGCTGGGCTGCTGGGCTGCAGGTTCCTCCCCAAATGTTACACGGTTTTACCAAGGCTGGATCTGAACACAATGGAAAATCTAATAATAAAGGTGAAATAGAAAACCTAAAGCCTCTGGATTTTTTTTTTCAGGAATGTAATTCCATGTAATTAATTTAATGGGTTTCAAGGAATCTAAAATGTCCTTGATAGTCCATAGTTTGGGGTGATATATACAAAGCTATCTGCAGAGGAAAAATTGTATGAGTCTATTTTGAATCAGAATAGAGCTGGAAGGGACCTTGGAGGTCATCTAGTCCAACCCCCTGCTCAAGCAGGAGAACCTATAGCATTTCAGACGGGTGGCTGTCCAGTCTTTTCTTAAAAACTCTAGTGATGAAGCACCTAAAACTTCTGAAGGCAAGCTGTTCCACTGGTTAATTGTCCTCACTGTTAGGAAGTTTTGCCTTAATTCCAGGTTGCTTGATTAGTTTCCAACCATTGTCTTGCCTTCTGGTGCTTTGGAGAATAATTTGACCCTCTCTTGTTTGTCGCAGTCCCTCAAATACCAGAATACTGCTATCATAGTCTTACTAAGGATTTATAAAGTGATAATAAAACTTCACGTGATTTTGATTCTATGCCTCTGTTTATACAACCAAGAATTGCATTAGCATTTTTGGCTGCTGCCACACACTGCTGGCTGATTTACCGTTTCCCACAAGCTGCAGAATGAGAGAAGCAGCGTCTCTTTTGCTCTCACCCTTCATAATTGCCCTGGAGGTGCTTTGATGTCCATTCTTCCCCCTTTTCTCTCTCTGGGGTCCCTTCCTGGGGCTCTTGAGGAGCATCCGATCTTTCCTGGCCATCATCGGATCAGGTGGGAAAGAAGCCCCAAGGGAAAGAAACTCCTGCGTTGGCTGTGATTGGGGCTCGGAGGGGACAGGACACCCACATTCTGGACAGGGAAGATGGATGGCTTGAGAGAGGAGTGAGGGAATCCATTTGGGCCAAAGCTGAGGCTCCTTCCCTCAATAGAGAGGGAGGCCTCAGACACAACTTGTCCCCCATTTTCTGGGCTGCTCTCTCATGAGCCCCCAGGAAGATCAAGGCCATGAACACATAAAGACCCCCAAGAATTTCAGGAGTTGGTACATTCCAACAGCTCTCTGCCTACCCAGAATCCCCCTATCCAAGTGGTTCAGACCGAAGAAGCTGCTTGGAGAAGCAGCAAAACCTCTCAACTAATAAAAAATAAATCCAGTTGCCATGACTCCATTTCCAGATGTCCATCTTAACGTTATCATAGTTAATAATAGAATAGGGTAGGATAGGATAGGATAGGATAGGATAGGATAGGATAGGATAGGATAGGATAGGATAGGATAGGATAGAATAGAATAGAATAGAATAGAATAGAATAGAATAGAATAGAATAGAATAGAATAGAATAGAATAGAATAGAATAGAATAGAAATAACTTTATTGTCACTTTAAATGTACACTAATGGGCATACATTAAAATGAAGTTTCATTGCATACAGCTCTCAAAGGGTCAGCACTGTGGGAAAAAGAGCCTATTGTTTTTGCAGAAACCATAGAAGAGCAGGCTAATCCTTGGAAGAATCCAATGTATATATTTCTGATCTCATGAATTCTGCTTAAGCATGGAAAGTGTATGTAGGAGCCAGGATCTGAGGCCCCTGCAATGCTCAAAACTAGCTTTAACCAGAATTAGTTGGCACGATGGTTGATTCAGAGGCAGCCCACAGGAACTAATAGCTATAAAAGGTCATTTGTAAATAAGGGCAGGGGGTGATAGAATTGAGGAGTGGGAGATGTAATCATAGGCGGGGAATAATGTATTCACTTTAGGCGCTTCGGATAGGTTGTGACGGCCTGAGTACTCAGCCAATGAGGGAAAGGTGGGAGGTAAATTTGTGATGGTTATAGGGAATATAAAGCAATTATACTGATGATTTCAGGTGTGTCCATTGTATCTGCAAGTATGTGATACACCCTCTTTGCAAAGTAGTAAAAAATAAAATACTATTGTTTTCTCTTGGAAGTTTTGGCTGGTGATTGTTTATTCCAAACTAGACAACAAATCCCACACCATCTCCAATATATTACTACATCAATAAGACCAAAAAAAATGCATATATCCACAGACCCACATATATTCTATGACACAGAAAACAACACAGTCTAGTTCAGATGTATACATGTACATGGCGACAAAAACGCATCTTGCGAGTTTACCAGACGGACGGCACAGGGAACAAAGTGGTTACAGAATCTGCTAGTCCTGCTGGAAATACTCAGAAACCTCCTCCCGGAGGGGAGCAACAAGAACAGACCGTGAAGTGGGGGTGTGGGGTCTCTAACTATGCTCGGAGCTCTAAGCACACAGAAGCGCTTGTAAGCAGCGTCCTGAATAACGGAAGCGAGCTTCCTATGATCTTCTCGGCTGTCCTCACCACTCTCTGTGTGGACCGTCTATCTGAGGCTCTGCTGCCACCAGACCAAACAGTGATGCAGTTTGTTAAAATGCCTCCAATCCTGCCTGTGTAAAAAGTGGCCAGGACAGGAGGAGAAAGATGAGCTCTCCTCATCCGACGCAAGAAATGCAGACGCTGGTTTGCACGCTTCACTAAGGATGACGTGTGGAGAGACCAAGTCAGATTGTTAGTTATCTGCAGCCCCAGATACTTAACACTGTTGACCACCTCTACATCTGCATCCTTGATACTGAGTGGAGCATAACTATGCCGGCTCTTTCTAAAATCTACAGTGATCTCCTTTGTTTTATTAACATTTAGAACCAGGTTACTCTTATTGAGAAACACTGCTCTAGAGACACAATAGCTTAATGATGGAGGCCTTGGGGCTTTAAACGTTTTGGACCAAGGCTGCAGACGCTTTGCCTCAATGGATGAAGGGATGAGGCAGGCACACGTGTCCTTCAACGCCATCCCATATTTTTCTTGAGATACCTAAAAGGGCAGCCTTAGGGATGGGCATTTTCAGGTCCTTGTCCTGGAAAGTGTTGGACAACTGATATGGAGTCATTGTGGAAACTGGAGAGTGAAGGGCTGTGCCAGAGTGATTGGAAAGAATTTTAGACATTTAAAGTTATTTCTCCTTAAGACTGCAGAGCCATAAGTACGGGTAGATCTCGGCTTATGACCATAGTTGGGACTGGAATTTCTCTCACTAAGCGGTATGGCTGTTAAGAGAGTCACCATGTGACCACGCCTGATTTTACAACCTCTTTCACCACTGTCATTAAGTGAGTCCAGCTTCTCCAGTTGACTTTAATTGTCAGAAGCTGGCTGGGAAAGTCGCAAAGGGTGCTCACATCACCCCGGGATGCTGCAACCCTCGTGCGCACAGGCTGGTCGCCAAGCGCCCGGTCGTAGCCAGGAAAGGGAAGCTGCAGACTGGGGAGGTCCAGGACACCTGAAATCCGAAATCCGTGTCCTGCCAGCCTACAAGGCGCAGGGCTCTGTCGATTCCAAGCTGGGTCTGGAGGGAGGAGAGAGGTTGTCCCCCCCCCCACCGTTGACCTCAATACTTCAGAGATTGTCCTGGGAGCAAGGAGGATTCTCATCCGATCCCTGGAAGGGAAGGATTTTCTCCTGCCCGTTCCTTCCCCTCTCTAAACTTACAACCACAATTGGGTTGTAAATTGCTGAGGTCACGAGCCAAGTTGGACCTGATTTTATGAAGGTTGTTAAGTGAATCACCGCTGTCATTAAGCGAGTGGTTGTAAAGTGAATCAGGCTGTGATTAAACAACTCCGGCTTCCCCAAAACTGGCAAAAAAGGGTCACATATGGTGATCAGGTGACTGCAGAATGCTGGACCAGTCGTAGTGTGAGCTGGTTACCAAGAGTCCAAATTGTGATCACGTGACCACAGGGATGTTGCGACGGTCATAAATGCGAGAACAGGTTGTAAGTTACTTTATCCAAGGCCATGGTAACTTTGAAGCATTATTAAACAGACGGCCGTAAGTCGAGGACAGCCTGTAACTGACCTGGGTGCGGAAAATAAAACCTTTTAGGGCTCCTGCATCTGTCAAAGTTCTACACACAATCTAATAAAAGGTTAATAAAATTTCAAAGCAGGGTGCCAATCTAAGGCAATTTTCAAAGCCTCTCCAGCATGATTTGGTTTAAATAGTTATGTTTTATATGTTATTTGATTTGCGTTTCTGCAGGAAATTAGGCAAAAGTTATAGAAATAAATAAAATGCTTTCAGCTATTGCATTTGCTGCTTAAACTTAAAAAAACATATCTATCCAGCTTTCTTTTCATTTATTAAAGTACATAATGCTAAAGTTACCCACAACGATTCTCAACAACTGGACATGTAGCAGACCTCAGGGAGACCCTCTCTAAGTGGAGACAAGTCAATGTCTTCGCTCCCTTCATGAGAGGTATTTCCATTTGGGACAGAATTCTTCCTTTCCAATAATAATAATCATCATCATAATCATCATCATAATCATAATCATAATCACAATAATGTTGTAAGGGGCCATGGAGATCATCTAGTCCAACCCCCTGCTCAGGCAGGAAACCCTATACCATTTCAGACAAAAACTTCCAGTGTTGAAGCATTCACAACTTCTGGAGGCAGGTTGTTCCACTGGCTAATTGTTCTAACTGTCAGGAAATTTCTCCTTAGCTGCTTCTCTCCTTGATCAGTTTCCATCTGTTGCTTCTTGTCCTGCCCTCAGGCGCTTTGGAGAATAGCTTGACTCCCTCTTCTTTGGGGCAGCCCCTGAGATATTGGAACACTGTTATCATGTCCGCCCTCGTCCTTCATTAAACTAGACATACCCAATTCCTGCAACCGTTCTTTCTATGTTTTACCTCTTTTACCTAGTAAAGACTAGTTTTTCTTCATTTTTCCATTTTAAAAATATGATACGATTATTATTGTTGTTGTTATTTAATTCTTAGATGGATTCCAGGGAGGGGGCAGAAATCCACAGGTGGCTGCACTCAGTGGACAATTTGGAGGCTGCAAGAAGTGACTGGACCAAGGAATTGTCCAAAAGTAGGAAGAAAAATAAAAGAAGGTCCTAGTTGAAGGGGGAGGATTTGGATTCTCTTGAGGTTACCTGGTGTCTTTTGTTGCTTTGCATTTCCCGCTTTGGGTTTTTGGGAGGGGATGGTTGGCCTTGGAAGCTAAAAAGAAAGGAATCTGGGAGGAAAAAATTAATAATTTTTATTATTAATCTGGTTGCTAAGTTTTATTTTTCCATTTTTTGCTTCTTGCTTATTTATTATTTCATTATTATTAAAATATTAAATTTGTGCTTGTTTTGCCCCAGGACTAACCGACGCCTGGGGCGTCATCCCAAAACAACTGCAGCCCCATTTGGGCACCATCGACATTGACAAGGTCACCATCGGTCAGTTGCCAAAAGCAGCTGTCCTTAGAACAGCTGACATCCAGTCCCAACATCTGGCTGACTGTGTGAAGAACCACAATCCTCCAGTGAGGCAGGACCTTGTCGTGGTTGTGGGGCTTGTGTGCTCTGAGGAAGATGAGGGCTACAAAGGGCGTCTCTCCCGTAAAGAAAATGGAGAAACATACATTACAGGAACCCACACTGGCTATCTAGCTGCCCAGGTCAGCAAGGGCCGCGCCAGGGGTTCAAATTCCTGGACATCTGGTGGAAAATGATCTGCAGGACTCAGGATGGTCGGCTGAGCATCCAGGGCCGGCAGCTGCCGAACTCCTGGAAGGAAAGTGTTTTTCCCCAAAATGGCATCCAGACTCAGGAGGGTTTTTTTTCCCCACTGAGAGACTCCTGGTTTCCTCACCAGAATTGTCTCTTTTCTCTTTTCTTTTTATGCACTTTTTTAATGAATGCCAGCAAGGACTGTGATGTGGAGCCTATTGTACATCTTGGCACTAACGATCTGTCCCAAAAAGATGTACTCTCTGTGCAGAATGATTTCCAGAGCTTGGGGCAGGAACTTAGCAGAATAGGCTGTAGGCTTACTTTTTCAGAGGTTTTACCAGTGTATAAGGAGCAAAATGGAAAAGGCCAGCGTATAGCACAATTCAATATGTGGCTAAAGGAGTGGTGTAAAGGGGAAGGCTTTGGATATATTAGTCACGATGTCTGTAGCTGGTCTAATGAAAAAATGTACAAAAGAGATGGTTTGCATCCATCAAAGAAAGGGACTGAGTTACTCAGCTAT
Organism: Azemiops feae; assembly: GCA_023970755.1. Lineage (NCBI taxonomy): Eukaryota > Metazoa > Chordata > Lepidosauria > Squamata > Viperidae > Azemiops > Azemiops feae. Next base: position 2,151 of record JALGBA010000657.1, on the reverse strand, counting down.
AAATTCACAGATTTTCTGGAGGAATATTTAAACTAAACAGCGGGGACAGTGAGTTAATTGATACAGAACATCCCTGTCCCCGGCAATCTAACAATTATAGGGTTATCAGTGCATGTAACATAGATGTGTGTGTGGACAAGAATATCAACCTTGCTGTCAAGCAAAATCAAGCTTCTAATAGCAAGTGCCACACAAAGTGCACTAACCAAATAGGTGGTAAGACAATAGGGGAACTCAGGCACCACACAGGTTACGTAGAAAGTAAACACAGGGTCAGTCATAAAGGACTCAAATGTCTATATACCAATGCACAGAGTATGAACAGCAAACAGGGTGAATTAGAAATTCAGGCTAATGAGGGCAGATATGATATTGTTGCCATTACGGAAACATGGTGGGATGAAACCCACAAATGGAACACACGGCTAGAGGGATTTAAATTATTTAAAAGAAACAGACCAAATAAAAGAGGAGGTGGAGTTGCTCTATATGTAAGAAATAACTACATCTCTACAGAAATAGAGCACAACAATGATGAAAACTGTCTTGAATGCATTTGGGTCAATATAAAAGGGGGGGGAAATGACATTGCCATAGGTGTATACTACAGGCCACCCAGCCAAACAGAGGAAATAGATGAACTTTTTGCTAGTCAGCTAACTAAGGTATGTAGGAAGCACATCACAATAGTAATGGGGGACTTTAACTACCCTGACATCAACTGGGAGACAAACTCTGCACCAAGTGGAAGATCAAACAGATTCCTTGCAAACTTAGCAGACAACTTTGTCTCCCAAAAAGTAGAGAAGGGAACTAGGGGATTAGCCATTTTGGATCTAATTCTCACTAACAGGGATGAAATGATAGAAGGTGTTGAAGCCACAGGAACCTTGGGAGGAAGTGATCATGCAATATTGGAATTCAACATTATGGAAGCACAAGCAATAGAACACAGTCAAATTAGAGTCTTGGACTTTAAGAGAGCTAATTTCAATAAACTTAGAGAGGGTTTGGGAAGGATTCCATGGATGAGAATCCTCAAGGGGAAAACAACTCAAGAAGCTTGGGAAATTTTGAAAAGTGAGATAATAAAAGCCCAGTCTAGCACAATACCAACAAAGAGGAAAAATTACAGCTCTCAAAAGAAACCAGCATGGCTGCATAAAGAACTCTCTGATAAATTGAAAGATAAAAGGGACAAGTATAGAAAGTGGGAAGAGGGGCACATAACTAAGACAGAATATCAGCAAATAGCCCGAGCCTGCAAAGATGAAGTGAGGAAAGCTAAGGATCATAATGAACTAAGGCTTGCGACCAAAGTCAAAAATAACAAAAAAAGCTTCTTTTAAACATGTAAAAAACAAGAAAAGAGTGAAGAAATGATTGGTCCACTAGTGGGGAAGATGAAAGTGGCAAAAAGGTGACAAGCAACAGGGAGGGAAAGCAGAAAACTATTTAACTCATTCTTTGAATCTGGTCTTTACACAAGGGAAAAAAACAGACCAAACCTACCAAAAATAGTGCCATAAAAAACAGATAGAAATGCAAGTAAGATAGGCAAGAAAACGGTAAGTGAGGCACTTGTCCAGGCTAGACGAAGTTCAAATCACCAGGACCAGATGATGACACCCCAGGGTTCTCAAGGAACTGGCAGATGTGAATCTCAGAACAGGAACTATATTTTTCAACGATCCTGGGACTGGGGAATTACAGAGGACTGGAAAAGAGGAGTAGTTCCCATCTTCAAAAAAGGGAAAAAAAATGGACCCAGGAAAATTAAGACTATCAGCCTGGACTCAATACCTGGGAAGATTCTGGAAAAGATAATCAAACAACGAATCAGCGAACACCTAGAGGCAAACAAAGTCATTACTAAAAGCCAACATGGGTTTGTCAAAAAAAGATCATGCCAGACAAATCTTAATGCATTCTTTGACCAAGTGACAAAATTAGTGGATCAGAGGAATGCTGTGGATATAATTTACTTGGACTTCAGTAAGGCATTTGATAAAGTAGATCACAACTTACTACTTGACAAGATAGAAAAATGTGGGGTAGACAGCATCACCACCAGATGGATCTGTAGCTGGCTGACCGGCCGTACTCAGCGTGTGGTCCTCAATGGAACCGCATCTACATGGAGGGAAGTGT
>JALGBA010000656.1:0-87082 GCA_023970755.1 Azemiops feae | reverse complement strand
AACATGGGTAAAAGAATGGATAATTCTTAGAAATAAAAGGTTGTTATATCTGGAGGGGCATGATTTACAATTGGGGTGGCACGCCTTTTTATGGTATGGGAAAAATAAAGTTCATAAATATTTCCAAAATCATTATATAAGAAATGCATTATTAACAACATGGGAAAAAATAAAAAGTAAAATATACTTGAAAATTCCAGGGTGGTTGTCAACTATGGAAGCATTTGTACACCCAAATTTGGTGAACTTTGAAAAAATCTGGACATATAGAGATATTCTAAACTCTGAAGGGAATTTAAAATCTAAACAAGAAATGGAAAATCAGGGCATCAACCTATCATGGTGGGAACATTTACAAATTCAAACTAGATATGATAAAAATGTTAAACTGTATGGATTTTATAAGGAACAAACGGTGTTTGATAAGACATTGTTAACTTCGGATGAGAAATTAAGAAAATGTATAATGTTTTGTTAACTTTGGAAATGGAAAGCGAACAAGTTAAAGAAACAATGATAAGATGGGTGAAAAATTTTGGATATAATATAGAATTATAAAAATGGCAAAATTTGTGGGAAAGAAATTATAAACTGACAATGTCAACTTCTTATAAAGAAAATTTATATAAAATGTTCTATAGATGGCACTTGCCACCAGCAAGATTAGCAAAAATGTTTAAAAATATGTCATAGTTGTTGGAAATGTAAACATAAGTCAGGCACGTATTATCATGTTTGGTGGACTTGTGATAAAGTAAAGAATTATTGGAAAAAGATACATACTTGGCTAAAAAAGATGTTGGGAGAACATGTAGACTTGAAACCCGAAGTTTTTCTATTAGGTGTAATGCCAGAAAAGACTAATAAACAAAGCTTATATTTGACTCTGTATGTCACAACAGCGGCAAGAATTATATTTGCGCAACACTGGAAAAATGAAGGAATACCATCAGATGAAGAAATAATAAAAAAAATACTAGAATGTGCAGAGATGGACAGATTGACTATGAGACTGAAAGAAAAAGAAGAAACAGAATATTATCAAATTTGGGACTTATTTTATCGATGGCTAGAGGAAAGAATAAAGAATTAGGAATTAAATATGTATTAGCGAATGTAAACTCAGACCCAAATTTTTCAGTTGGTTGAAAAATTATTACTGTATGTATGGGGAAAAAATTAATAAAAACTTCTACAAAAAAAAACAACTTCAAGGCAAGGATTTCTTAAAGAACATTTTATTCAGGAAACAAAGTATTGGCACTTACATAGTTGAACCCAAGACTAAAGTTCCCTCCCCCTGATACAAAGTAACAAGTTGCAATTCCCACCCCAGAAAGGCCATCATAAATCACATTCACCAATTAATCTAAAATCCTCCCCACTTTACAGCCCGCCAAAACTTTATCTAGAATTGACCTTGAAGCTCACCCAGCTGCAATTGTTTAGGCTAACTTAAAAAGCTCAAGCATTCCTCCCTTCCCCCCTTCTACATCTGAAAATCCCAAGCAACAGAAAAAGCACAAGTAAAGAAAAAGGTAAAATGGCTGCAATTTCTTAATTGTCACAGCGTCGACAGTTGCTTTGTGGTTTCCCAAACTAATCATTCTGTTATAAAATAAGTTGATTTGGAAATGACTTGTTCTGATAAATGGTATTTTTTTTTAAAAAAAAATGCTCCATACTTTCCTTAAATACTTTAGGACAGACTGGCTCCCTCTTCTGAAAGAAGAGAGATACAAAGAAGATGTTGTTGGAAGAGCCACCTAGACAAAAACCCCATATTCTCACTCCCCATTAGGAAAACATACAAACACACTTTTTCTGAAAAAACCTTCCACTGAAATCCTGGGCATACCACCAAGAACAATGGGGAAAACTCAGATAGCAAAGCCACCAAGAACTGCCTGCCCTGCCCCTGATGGGATTAACTCCCAAAATAGAATCAGGACAAAGGGAACATCCCTGAGGAGAACTACCTGCCCTGCCCCTGATGGGATTAACTCCCAAAATAGAATCAGAACAAAGGGAACATCCCTGAGGAGAACTACCTGCCCTGCCCCTGATGGGATTAACTCCCAAAATAGAATCAGGACAAAGGGAACATCACTGAGGAGAACTACCTGCCCTGCCCCTGACAGGATTAAGCCCCCCAAAATAGAAACTGGACAAAGGAGATACCACTTAGGACAAAGAAAAGAACATCAAGCAACCATTAAAGACACAAAAGAAAGAGCCAGCCCACCCACAGCCCCATGGTGGGAAAAACATATAAAAAGCCACACATGGGACCAGAGGGTCACCTTGCAAGGCAGGAACACTGAAGTCACTCCACTGTTGCCTTATTGCCTTCCTGAAATAAAGATCTGCTTTGCGGTAGCTGCTGTCCTCAAATTCCTTCATCGTCGGCTTTTCCCAGCTGGAAGCGAACCAGGAAATTCTTCTGACAATTGGCGAGCCAGGCAGGAGACCCAGCTAACCCAGCTACTGGACGGGGCCCGGAGATCGCAAAGCCAGCCGGCACAGACCTCTTTCGTCTGAGGGGGAGGATCCATGGACCCTGCCCGGGACGCATCGGGTAGTAAAGGGAACTTTGAGTCTTGCGCTCAACAGCTACCGGAAAGCAGGTGAGTACCACCGCGAGTCAATCTATTTGGGTCAGGGGAGAGAAAGAGAGAGCAAAAGTGAGTGCGTGTGAGTGGCTTCACCATTGGACAACAGCTGGATCTCATTTTCCTGTCTGACCTCTAGCCACAAACCTGCCTGTTGCTAGCTCCTCCGAGCCGTGACCGACAGAGCAGGAAAAGCAAGGGGGGGTCAGCAGGAGGGGGACCTTCTGTGTATAAGAGGGAGAAGCCGGGTGGGCTATGAGTGTGGAGAAAGAAAAAAAAAGGGAGGAAAAGAAAGACTAAGAAAAAATCTGTTTTGCCATTCCCGTAAAAGCCCCCCAAAAAAGCAAAGCCTGGTCTGGAAACTACCTGTAATCCCTGTAAGGCAGCAGGGAGGAGTGCCTGTATTCCCCGCATAGGCACCGGGGAGGAGAGGACTAACGAAGAGTCCGGAAACATTCCCAAAACAAGGAGGTGAGGGTACTCTGTCTGGGAACCGGAGTCTTCCTGGACACCTTCTTTTTGTCCAAAAACCCGGAGTTCCCAGGGAAGGAGGTGAGGGTACTTCGACAGGGAACCGAAGTCCTCCTGGAAGCTTTATTTTTTTTCCAAAAATCCCGGAAGTTTTTTTCCTTTTGTACCTGACTGAGCCAAAGTGAGCCCCACATCTGAGAGGGAGCATGGGAAGTGGCAGTTCAAAGGTGACAATTAGGACTCCCCTAGGAGGTTTACCTGAGGTGTGGGACGATCGGCAACTGCCCGTCCTAGCCAGAATGAAGAAAAGAAAGGCAAAAGAAATATGTAGAAAATGGGCTTTGCTGAGGGATGACACGGGAAAACAAATTTGGCCAGAATGCGGTACTTTTGATTTTCACACCCTAAAAGCACTTAGGTCTAGAATTAAACCTAGCCAAATACCATACTGGTACTGCTGGGCAGAATTAGCCAAGCCTAAAGACCTCATTAAGGTCAAGGAGCAGACTAAGATAGAAGACCCACTCCTAGAACCCCAGCCTAGGGGAAGGATCATGGCCCCTTTATTAAATAAACCAGTACCGGGAAGACAAAGGGGCCAGCTAGATTGTCTTAACCCACACACCATTCTCTGCTTCCGACCTTGTCATCTGGAAGTGAGACACTCCACCATTTAGGTCTGACCCCCAAACTGTAATCCGGACCATAAGATCTATAGTGGACAGCCATAATCCGTCCTGGGGGGACATGACCCAATTGATACACGTCTTTTTAACAAAAGACGAACTACTGAAACTGTTTGAACGAACAGCAGAAATAGCCAAACGCCCTGTCATAGTAACACCAGGGCAAGTAGCCCCAACACCAGTGGCCTGGCCAATTAACCGGCCAGACTGGGACTACAACGATGCAACTCATTGGGAGGAATACACCAGAGCTAAAGAAAATTTACTGGAAGCCCTAGAAGAGATAGGGAAAAAACCATTAAACTGGTCCGAATTTCAGAGAACCACTCAGAGGGAGAAAGAAAACCCCGACGCCTTCTGGGTGCATCTCACCAAGGCAGCTGTGACTTATGCCCACCTAGACCTCAACTGCCCGAAAGACCAGAGGATTCTAGCGTCCGCATTCGTAGACCAATCAGCGGGTGACATCCGCAGCCACTTTCACCGCATAGTATCAAACTGGTCTACATTAGAGATAGCTGAACTGCGAAGAATAGCCAATTACATCTATGATCAGACAGAGAGAGTGAGGGAGGAGGAAAAAGAGAGAAAAGAGGAAGATAAGGAAAGGGAAAGGGACAGGAGAAGGAGGATAGAGAGGAAGGAGGAGCTACAAGCTTTCGCCGCCCTGCATAGGAACCCTAGACAAAGTAACTACCAAACCCCTGACTACAGGCCAAGATGCTGGCAATGTGCTAAACGGAGGATAACATGCACACATTGCCTCAGATGCGGGGAGGAGGGCCACATGAGACGGGAATGCCAGAAAGACGGGACATGACATTGGTACCAGGGAAACCCACCCACAGCCCCTTTTCCCAGGGACAGCCAGCCACAACACAGAGATAGGTGGAGCCCCAGGTCACCCCAATGGGAACCGGACACTGGAAACCCACATGCTATGTGACTAGATGAAGGACAACCTGACTTCAGAGCCACCTTCACCGGCCTCAGCATTCCCTTAAGGACAGGCCCCAAAGGAGAACCCATGATTAAACTTAACATAGGGGGAAGACAATACAGCTGCCTAGACTTCCGGTGGCATCGTCTCAGCGGCACGGGGGAAGGTGAACGGCTCCCATTCCCAGAACCCGATTATTCCACGTTTTGGGGACCTTTCGGGGTGCAAAGAGCCTGGAGGGCTTAGCGGACTAGTGAGTCCTGATTGTTTGGCTAAAAGGGATCTCCAGCCGGGGAGCGGGCGGCGACTCAGCGGGAGGAGCAGTGATTCAGCAGAAAATGTTTAACCGCTAAAGTGGTGAAGAGGAGGAAGGACAAAAGTGTTCGAGCTAGTGGTGTGGTGAAACGAGTGGACATTTTGGTCAGAATTTGAAGGAAAGGAGAAAGCGAAGAAGGAGAGAGATCGGGTATGCAAGAGTGACAGGAAAAGAAAAGAAAGGAGAAGAAGAGAAGCGGTGAGAGCAGACGACGGCACGCCATGACGGCAAGAGAGGTCTGAGTGGACGAGCACACCAACCAGAAAGTGGAGGGAGAACCCACCGCTTCAATAGAACTTTTGAACTGAGTGACCAGAAGAATTTGAGGCTGAATAAAAGTGGAGAAAGACAATAATAACTTAACTGACTATAGAAAATATATAAATATAATCGAGGCACTAAAAACTTGAGAGGAGTAAAGAGAGTTATAACCGGGTTATAACCGGGAGAAGATTTGAGGATTTACACCCCTTTAGAAGTAAATGCCTGAACTTTGCATTTAAGGCACACTTATCATTCTCTATTGATTAATTCTAAATTAACTAAGAAGATTCAAAGGACTAAATATACCTATATATTTTAGATATAAATACTAGGGGTACTGTAAGTATTTACGAATTAGTAACATTTATAAAATACGCATTTTATATAGAGCTAAGGTATTCATATATTTATATCTGTATCTAGCCACCTATAAATCTGGATATATTCACGTGTTCATAATTTAGCATTTAAAACTAACTATATAGATACTCTGAATTGCTTATATACTGATAACTGTAACTATATTTTTGTATAAATTGATAATTACAATTAGAATCAAATTTAGATATATACTAATTAATTGATTATTAATATTAATATTTATACTTATATAGATCTGTTTATCGACTTAATTTAAAGTTTTTGTTGGGATATTCTGATTAATTTACATAGACTATTGATATTGATATTTAAGCTGAATAATATGCTAAGGTTGTTTAAAGTTGATTAAGAATAGAGATAGCTAGGATTAGCGGAATTGATTATCATTTAATACATAATACTACAAGGAGGGGAAAAAGAGGGGAAAAAACAAAAACAATAACAACAAAAGATAGATAGTTAACGGTTGATGACAGTGTGGAAAAATATTTATAGAATACTGGGAGAGCAAAGTAGGGTATTGAAAGAGATGACCAGTATTACAACAACGACTTTAAAGGCAGGGAAAAAAACTGCATCAAATCCAACGATAACGGCTTCCCTATTAAACCAACGGTCGACAGAGGGGTCACAAAAGACGGAAAAAACTAATACGACCCCAAACATGCAAACAATGCAAGCCACTTTGACACTAATCCAGGAAACAATGGTAAAAATGCAAGAAACAATGTTTAGCAACCATGGAGAAATGAAATTTGACATTCAGAAATTGGATAATAAAATGAACTCAATCCAGGAAGCAATTCAGAAGAATGAACAAAAAATAAAAATAATAGAAGACAAAACAGAACAAACTGGGAAAAAATTAGACCTGGTAGATCAGAAAATGACGGCAATAAACAAGGACCTCGAAGATTCAATAATTCAATTAGAAATGGACTGGGCATCATTTTTCTTAAGATTCCAAAATGTGACAGAGACGAAGGAGGAAGATTTAGGACAGTTAATGGCAGGTATTATAGCAGAATCTCTCCAAAGGGACAAACAAGAAATTATGAACGAACTGGACGAAGTATATCGAATCCAAACAAATTATGCTAGACGCCATAAACTGCCCAAGGAGGTCCATATTAGATTTGCCCGAAAGAAAATCCGGGATATAGTGTACAATATCACCCGAGAAGAACCAATGACTTATAAGGAGAGGGAAATCATTATATTGAAGCAAATTTCTAGAAGGGTTCGAGAATAACGTAAGGATTATCATTTCCTGGCCGCACAATTGAATAAACGAAAGATCTTGTTCAGGTGGATACTCCCGGAGGGAATGCTTATTTCATGGCAAGGCAAGAAGGTTAAAATCGACAGCTTAGTGATGGCACAGGACTTCTTTGACCAGCTGATGGGAAATGAAGGAGATCAGAATAGTAGGGAGGAGATGGAGATGGAGACCGTAAGCCAAGAAGAAGACCAAGCTAAAGGAGGAGCCCGGGAAGAGAGAAGTAAAGAAGAAAAAGAAATCCAAGAAATAAGAGGTATTAAAACAACATCCCAAAAAGTTATAAGAGCAAACAGAGACTAATATCTGGTAGACAGACAACGGAATGGAAGATTTGAAATTAATATCAATAAATGTTAATGGACTAAACGCAGTAGTAAAAAGGAGACAAATATTAACAAAGCTAAGTAAACAAAAGACAGACATAGTATGTCTCCAGGAGGTACACATCCGAAAACAAGATGAAAAATATTTAGAGTACAAAAAGTTAGGGACACTTTATACAGCACTGGCAGAGAAGAAGAAGAAAGGGGTGGTGGTATATATTAAGGAAGGGATAAAGGCTAATCAAATTTATGCAGACCCAAAAGGAAGAACCCTAATGATGGAAATAAAAAGAGGGCATACTCAAATCTTGTTGGTAGTTATCTATGCGCCTAATAAAAACCAGGGGGAGTATTATAAGAAATTGCATGAAAAGATAATTGCAACAGGTCATAGGAATATATGCATTGTAGGTGATTATAACGGGATAGTTGATATCCAAAAAGATTATGTTAGCGATAAAACTAAGAAGAATAAAAGAAATATACTACCAAAAACATTTTTTAGAATGATAGATGAATTAAACTTGATAGATATGTGGAGAACCCTACATCCAAAAGAAAATAAATATACATTTTACTCTAACCCCCATGCATCTTGGTCTAGAATTGATATGTTGTGGATGAATAAGGAAATAGCTATAGAAATAGAAAAGATCGAGATCTCCCCAAATACGTGGGCAGATCATAATCCCCTTGAGATAAAATGGAGAGGCCAAAGGAAAAAAATTAAAAGATGGACACTAAACCCCCAAATCTTAAAGGAAAAGGAATATATTGAAAGGATAACGAAGGAATTGACATTATTCTTTAAAGAAAATAAAAAACAACACACTTCATTAACAAACCTATGGGACACTATGAAAGCTTATATAAGGGGGATAACAGTAGCTTGTATGGCAAAGAAAAATAAGGAAAAATGGAAGCAGCACAATATTCTAAAGGAAGAAATTGGAAAATTGGAGAATCAACTCCAAACACCAGGAGATGAATTAGTTAAAGAAACTTTGACGCTTGATAGACATAAATTAAACATACTAGAGCAAGCGGAGATTGCCAGAAATTTAAAATTTTCTAAACAATTCTTTTTTGAGCATGCTAATAAGACTGGAAGATGGTTGGCTTATAAATTGAAGAAGGAAAAAGAAGGACGGATTATCCAACAATTATATGATGAGATGGGGACCTTACAAAATAATGAAGAAGAGAAAAAGAAAATTGTACAAAATTATTATGGGAACCTTTACAAACAAGAAGAAATAGCAACGGATAAAATTGATAATTACTTGTTGGAAGAAGGGATCATACCATTAGAGGAGGGAAAAAGGGCAATGCTAAATAGAGAAATAACGCCAGAAGAATTGAGAGGGGCAATTTTAAGACTTAAAAACAACAAGACACCAGGAACGGATGGCCTCCCAGGGGAAATTTACAAAAAAATGAGTGAGATTATGGAACCAATATTGTTGGAAATATGTAACGAAGCACTACACGAAGCGAAAATACCGGAATCGTGGAGGGAGGCATACATCACCTTAATCTCGAAAGAAGGTACAGACAAAAATCAAGTCAGTAACTACAGACCAATATCCCTCTTAAATGCAGACTATAAAATATTTATGAATATAATAGCAGACAGGCTGAAAAGAGTATTGAATGAGATAATACACCCGGATCAAAATGGCTTCCTTCCAAATAGACAAATAAGAGATAACACAAGAATAATAGTAGAAATACTGGAATACTATGAAGCCCACCCAGAGAAACAAGCGCCCCTTGTTTTTCTGGATGCTCAAAAGGCTTTTGATAATCTAAATTGGCAATTCATGATTAGGCAAATTAGACATATGGAATTGGGAAATAAATTCGAAAATATGATAGCGGCAATATATAAGATGCAGAAGGCTAGGGTAATAGTAAATGGGGACACTACCAACACATTTCAAATAACCAAGGGGGTACATCAGGGATGCCCACTGTCGCCACTTCTCTTTATTCTAACATTAGAAATACTACTAAATAGAATTAGAGCAAACCGAGAAATAAAGGGAATGAAAATTAAAAGAGAAGAGTACAAAGCACAGGCCTTCGCGGACGATATGGTATTTATCATTGAAGAACCTTTGGAATCTGGTCCCATTCTAATACGAGAAATAGAAAAATACGGGGAATTATCTGGACTTAAAATTAACAAAAGGAAAACCAAAATGATAGTTAAAAACTTAACAACAAATCAGAAAAAAGAATTAGAAAAGGAAATGGAATTACAAATTGTTAAAAAAATTAAATACTTAGGGATATGGCTGACTGCGAGATGTTCGTCCCTAAAGGAGGATAACTATATGGTATTAGTCCAACAAATAAAGAAAGATCTGGAAAAATGGGGGAGGCTACAACTATCGCTTTTAGGTAGGATCACGACTATTAAGATGAACGTTCTACCCAAATTATTATACTTATTTCAGACAATCCCCATATCTTTTTTTTTTTTTTTTTATATATATATATATTTTTTAAGACAACAAAACATAACACACATAAACATACAATGTATACTCCTTTTTTTTTTAAACAGCAATTTCGTAACTGTAATCTTCTATTATTTACATTTTCCCCCTTTATTCTTCTTTTTAAAAAATATTTGTCCTTGTTGTCCCATTGTTTCTTATTTCCATTTTCTTCGTTCATACTATATTTCATACTAAGAATAATACATATTATTACTATACATTATTATACATTATTATACACACATTTTCCCTTTCTTGACCTTTCTGCATTTATTTTCATTTATTATTTCTAGTCTCCAACCAATCATACCACTTATTCCATATTACATAGTACTCTGTGTCTTCCTTTTCTTTTATCTCTTTTGTTAATTTGTCCATCTCCGCACAGTCTAAGATTTTCCTTATCACTTCTTCCTCTGATGGTATATTCTCATTTTTCCAGAACTGTGCGTAGACTATTCTTGCTGCCGTTGTTATATGTAAGATTAAGTACCGTATTTCTTTACTGTATTTTCTATTTAAGATACCCAGCAGGAAGATCTCTGGTTTCCAATCTACAGGTTGATCTATTATTTCTTCCATCCATCTTCTTATTTTAGTCCAGTATTTTTTTGCAACGGGGCATGTCCACCATAGATGATAATATGTTCCATGTACCTTTTTACATTTCCAGCATGTCGGTGAGTTGTTCTGGAACATCTTAGCAAGCTTTGCTGGTGGAAGATGCCATCTGTAAAACATCTTCAACTGATTTTCCTTGAATGCCGCAGACATAGTCAGTTTTATGTTTGTTTCCCATATTTTTTCCCATTTCTCCAATTCTATGTTGTATCCGAAATTTTTTGCCCATCTAATCATTGTGTCTTTGACAACCTCATCTTCCATTTTATATCTCAGTAAATATTTATATATATTACTAATTAATTTTATTTCTGTTCCATGTATAATTTTATCCAATTCTTGCGATTCTTTTTGTATTTCATATAATTTTTTGTCCTCTGTATATTTAGATTGGATTTGTGTGAATGTCCACCAATCAATCTCTCTGCCTACATCTTGTTCCAATTCTTGTTTTGTTTTCAGATTTCCCTGTTCATTTACCAATTCCTTGTATCTAATTATCTTATTTATGTCCAGTAGGTTTGGGTGTTTCAGAGCTTCTGTTGGGGATAACCACATTGGAATTCTTATGTAATGTTTTTGTTTTATCTTTTCCCAAGTCTGTAGCAATGCATCCCTAACTATATGTCTTCGAAAGTATCTATGTACTTTATATTTTTCGTCCCATAGAAATGCATGCCACCCCGCTTGCAAGTCGTGTCCTTCAAGTGTTAAAATTCTGGTATTTTCCAATTTCATCCATTCTTTTAGCCAAGTTAGGCTTGATGCTTGGTAATATATTTCCCACTCTGGTAATGCCAATCCCCCTTTATCTTTCGTATCTTGCAAGAGTTTTAATTTAATCCTAGGTTTTTTCCTTTGCCATATAAATTTAGTAACCAATTTATTTAATTCTTGAAAGAATGTTTTCCCTAGTTTTATTGGAATAACTTGGAACAGGAATAATATTTTTGGCAATATATTCATTTTGATCGTTGCAATCCTCCCTAAAAATGAAATTTGTAGGTTTTCCCAATTTTCTAAATCTTTTTTTATCTGGTGTAGTATTTTATCATAATTATCCTCCTTAATCGAGGAGCACTTCGCTGTAAGCCAAATCCCTAAATATTTTATTTTTTTAGTTACGCTTATTTTTGTTTTATCTTCCAATTCGCTTTCCTGTGCCTTTGTAAGATTTTTGGTTATTAATTTGGATTTATTCTTATTAATCTTAAGTCCGGCTACCTCACCAAATTCTTCTATTTTTTGAATTAATTTAGGGCCGGTTTCTAATGGGTCTTCCAAAATAAATACCAAATCATCAGCGAAGGCTTGGACCTTATATTCTTCCTTCTTAATTTTTAAACCCTTTATTTCTTGGTCCTCTCTGATTTTTGTCAGAAGTATTTCTAATGATAAAATAAATAGAAGAGGAGAGAGTGGGCACCCTTGTCTTACTCCTTTAGTTATCTCAATTTTTTCTGTCATTTCGTCATTCATAATTACCCTAGCTGTTTGTTTAGTATATATTTTCTCAACCATCTTTCCAAATTTTGTCCCAAATTCCATGTAGTTCAGTTGTGTTATAATAAATTTCCAATTCAAATTATCAAATGCCTTCTGGGCATCAAGGAAAACCAGTGTAGCTTGTCTTTCAGAGTGGACTTCATAGAATTCTAAGGTGTTCATTATTATCCTCATATTGTTTTTTATCTGTCGTCCTGGTAGAAATCCATTTTGATCTGGGTGGATGTAGTTATTCAAAAAATTTTTAATCCTTTCTGCTATTATTGTTGCAAATGTCTTATAGTCTGTATTCAGTAAAGAAATCGGCCTATAATTTTGAATTTGTTGCAAGTCTGAGTCTTCCTTAGGGATGAGAGTAATAATTGCTTCAGTCCAAGATGCCGGTATCTTCGCCTCCTCCAGCACCTCATTACAAATCTCCAACATTATCCATTGTAGTGACTCTTGTGTATTTTTATAAAACTCAACCGGAATTCCATCTGGGCCTGGTGATTTATTATTTTTTTGTTTTTTCAATGCTGTTTCTAGTTCTATTGCGGTTATTGGTCTATTCAACATTTCCTTTTGTTCTTCTGTGATTTTGCTCATTTTTGCTGCCTCTATATATTGTTTAACTTTATCATCTGCTATATCTTCCTGATAGTATAGCTTTGAGAAGAAATTTTGTATTATGTTCTTTTTCTCTTCCCGTCTATATTGTACTGTTCCACTTTCATCTTGTAGTTGATGTATTGTTCTTTTACCTTTTTCTTTTTTTAATTTATAGGCCAACCATCGACCGGTTTTATTCGTGTTTTCAAAGTAATTTTGTTTCGCCATCCTAATTTTCTGTGCCATTTCTTTTTGTGTTGTCAGATTAATCTTGTGTTTTATAATATTCCATTTTTCCTTTATCTTTTTGTTTTGTGGATCCTTCTGTAGGTCACTTTCTGTTTCTTTAAGTTCTTCTTGCAGTTTTTCTTGTTGAAGTCTCCTATCTTTATTTTTCTTAGAGTTGTATGCAATTGTCAATCCCCGAATGTAGGCTTTTGTAGTATCCCACAAATTTTGTGTTGATGTCTCTTCCTTTTTATTTACCTGAAAAAATAATGTCAGTTCCTTTTCTAGCATCTGTATATATTGTTTGTCTTTACATAGTCTTTGATTCATTGACCATCTTTTTCTCTGTTTCTGGCCTTTCCATTTTATTGTTATTGGGTTGTGATCTGCCCAGTCATTAAGTCCTATTTCAATTTCCTCTATCCCGTTCTGTATTTCTGTTGTTACCCAGGCCATATCGATCCTGGACCAGGATTGATGCGGATACGAATAAAATGTGTATTGTTTGTCTGATCTGTGTGTCTCTCTCCATATATCCCGAAGGTTAAGTTCTGTTACCATGTTAAAGAATGATTTTGGTAATATATTTTTCTTCTTTTTGCTCTTTTTACTACTTTTATAGTCTTTCTTAACATCGACTATTGCATTTAGATCCCCAATCATACAAATATTTTCATAGTCCAGATCCACTAGTTTCTTATGTACCTTTTTAAAAAATTCATGTTGGTTATTATTTGGTGCATATACTGCCGTTAATAAAGTTTGTTTTTGCCCTAATTCTATTTCCAACATTAAAATTCTCCCCTCTTCATCCGAATATATTAATTTTGATTTTATTTTTTCTTTAACATATATAGCAATTCCTCCTTTCTTGTTTTGTGCTAGTGTTGTGTATAGTGTTCCTAATTTTACATTCTCTAGTAGTTTTCTATAATCCTTTTTTATATGAACTTCCTGTAGACATATCACGTCTGCATCCAATTTCCTTAATTTATTAAACGTTTGTACTCTTTTTCTTGGTATGTTTAAACCATTAATGTTTACAGAAAAGAGCTTAATTGCCTCTCCCGTTTTTTACTTGATCTGGTTTTTTTGTGCTTCTTGTCTCTATTACCCTTCCTTTTGCTCCTTCTCTTTCTAACCTTTCTCTTTCTTGTTTCTTTTGCTTTTCTCTTTCTCGTTCAAATTCTTCTATTAGGTCTTCCTCCTGACTTTTACTCTCTGGCTCTTCCCTACTTTCTTGTTCTTCTCCCTGCGCAAAGTGACATTCATAAAAATCCTGCGCTTTCTCGAGTGTGTCTATCTTATATTTTTTTTCTTGCCATGTTACAAATATGCCTTCAGGTACTAACCATCGAAACATAACTTTGTATTTAGTTAATTGGGTTGTTAGAAATTGGTATTCTCGTCTCTGATTTCGTATTCTACGTGGTATTTGCTTTAATACAATTATTTCTTTACCCTTATATACTATCTGTTCGTCTCTTGTTTTTTTATATATTTCATCCCTTATTGATCTTCTAGTAAACCTTATATGTACCTCTCTCGCCAGTCTGTGCCTTCGTGCATAATTTGTATATACTCGATATATTTCATCTATGTCTCTTCTTGTTTCCTGTTTGTCCTTTCCTAATATCTCGGCCAATATCTCCGCCATCTTCTCTCCCAAATCTTCTTCTTTTTCCTCTACGATATTTTGAAATCTTAGGAAGAACGAAGCTTTTTCCATTTCCAAGAAGGTAATAGATTGGGTCAGCTCTCTGTTTACTTGTTTGGATATCTGATCCATCTTTTCTATTTTGCCATCAACTTGATCTATTTTTGTTTCAACTTTTTGAATTCTTTGTTCGTTCTTCATCATTGTTTGTTGTATACTCTCTATCTTGTCATTCATGTTTTTAATTTCATTTTTGATTTCTTTGTGATGAGTTTTTGTTTCTTCATGATTATTTGCTATTGCCTCTTGGGTTTTCGTCATTGTTTCCTGCATCATTTGTAGCATTATCTGTATACTCTGTGGGTTCATCGCCAATTCTACTTTTTCTTTTTCTTTCCCCAACATGGTTCCTATCGTTCTTTGACCTATAGGAGAGGCCATTATAGGTGTGGGATTTATAGCTGTTTTTTTACTTATTTTAGTTGTTGCTGTGGTACTTGTCATTTTTATTACTTGGATAATATTTTTCCACACTTGCATATATCAATTTTATATAACGTTATTCTTTGGGTTAACCTTAAAAATAAGATTACAAATAGAGTTATACCTTTTCTTATCCCACTATTATATAATATAATTTATAATACTCTTAACACCTCTTATATATATTTCTGTAATACTACACACAATGCATATACATATACTATTCTCAAAATATTATCACCACTCTTAATTTCATTCGCTATCACTCTTGTTTAAATAATCACCTTTCTCTCTATGATCCCTGCTTGTTAACAGGTGCTGCAATATTGCATCAGCCTTTTTTCTCTCTGTCTCAGTTTAATGTGTCCACATATCCACCAAATGTCACCTTATTTCTTCTTCTGTATATCCAATAAATCCAAAACGTCCACTAGTCACTTTGTCCAGATATATGTCAGTTAAGATTCAAATTTCAATGGTATTTGTTCTTCAAAAATAAGATCCAGTAATTGGTATTAAGTTTCTCCGTTGTCTCACTTCAACTTTTAATCCTTATGTTGATTTTTTCAAAGTCTCTTAATCACCCTTTGTTGCCTCTGGCCGTCTCCAGTCCTTTCTCTAGTTTCAATCTCTGCTTCTTGCAGCTTTTAAATTCCAGCCTTTCACGTTTTATAAACTTTACTGTGGGCTCTCTGCTTCTTCTCGCTGCTCTTGTTCTGCTCTAAGGTTCCCTTCTCCACTCTATTCAATTTCAGTTGCCGCTGTGTCTCTCTCCTTATCGCTTTGCTTTTTCCGCGCCTTCTATCAAATATTCCTCACCTCCTTCAGGGGTTTCCTCCTCTCCCGTACGAAGCTGTCAGTTCTACTTTTCACTTCCCTCTCAGGCTGTCGCCATCTCTCCCGGCCGGCCTTAAAGACCGGCTTCTTCTCCGCCAATTTTAAGAGTGCTGCTCCTGTCTGCTCGGGTGTTTGCTTTCCACTCGGCTTCTCTGAAGCTTCCTCTTTAATTTACCGGTCTCTCCGGGATCGGTAAAGCCCTTACCGGGCTCTTAGCGAAGAATTTCCCGGGATTTAGGAACAGAGATCTGTTCCTTCACCCGCTCCACGATGACGTCACAGTCCCAGACAATCCCCATATCATTAGACAAGAAGTTTTTTGGAGAACTCAATAAAATTACTACAAAATTTGTTTGGTTAGGAAAGAAGGCGAGGATAAAATTACTCTCTCTCCAAGACAGCAGAAGTAGGGGTGGCTTTGGACTCCCGGCGTGGGAATTCTATCACAAGGCAGCAACTCTGGTCTGGATAAGAGATTGGGTTAACTTAAATAACAGAAGAATCTTAATACTGGAAGGGCACGATTTACATAAGGGGTGGCATGCCTTCATGTGGGATAAAGGGAACAGGACACACTCATATTTCTATAGACATAAAATAAGAGATGCATTGTTACGAACCTGGGATGATATAAGGAAAAAACATTATATGAAAATTCCTGGTTGGCTATCCACCATGGAGGCAATGATCCACCCCAATACATTAGATATAAGCAAAATGCCCAGATACTCAGAAATTTTAGATAAACAGGGAAAGCTTAAAAATAATCAGTTACTAAAAGAACAGGGAATATCTATTGATTGGTGGCCATATCTGCAACTGCAATCTAGATACAAGAAAGACGTGGAAGAGTATGGAATTGACACGGAACCAAAACAACTAGACAAACTATTGATAGGCCCCAAAGGAAAATTAATATCCAAAATATACAATTATTTATTAGAATTTGATAGAGTAGAGGAGGTGGTGAAAGAACCGATGATCGCATGGGCAAAAAACAAAGGGCACAATATAGAATTAGAAGATTGGGAAAGAATTTGGAACAAAAATTATACCATAACAAAATCCGCTGCATATAAGGAAAATCAGTATAAAACGCTATACCGTTGGCACCTAGCCCCAGCAAGGCTGGTGAAAATGTATCCGAATCAAAGCCCAAAATGTTGGAAATGTAACCACCATCAAGGTACCTTCTTTCATGCTTGGTGGCTGTGTCCTGAAGCGAAAAAGTATTGGACTAAGATACAAGGGTGGCTACAAGAGCTAACAAAATGCCAAATAGAACTAAACCCGGAAACATTTCTCCTGGGAATACTTAAAAAGAAATTTGACAGGAAAATAAGATATTTGATTTTACACATATTAACTGCGGCAAGAATTGCGTTTGCGCAATACTGGAAGGAACGCAATATACCACCAGAGGGATTAATCATTCAGAAGATATATGAATGTGCCGAAATGGATAAACTCACGCTAGAACTAAAAGAAAAAGACGATTCGGAATTTTGCGCGGTTTGGGAAAAATGGTATACTTGGATAGATAATAGAAACAAAAATTGGAAATATACATAAGGCTACTGTGGGTTAGATATTGAATGTATATAATGTATATATTATATAGAATGCTGATCCGAAGTATATAAAAATGACACAGTCTGCTGAATATGTATTAGAGTTGTATAAAGGAAAATGGCAATAAAAATTATTTTTTTTTAAAAGAAAATACAGCTGCCTAATAGACACCGGCGCCACAGCATCCCTCATTACAACGGCCCTGTTCAAGGGAGCAGTGGCACCTGGATCCACAGACAATATAATGGGAGGAGGGGGAAAAATCATTCCTGTAGAATTTACCAAAAACATCCAGGGAGAAATAGGTCCTCTCTCCTTGACAAACACCTTCACGGTGTGCCCACAATCTCCCTTATCACTTATGGGCAGAGATTTACTCTGCAAATTGGGAGCCACCATAACCTGCAGCCAAACGGGATTAACCCTAGACATCCCGACAAAACGCCTGCAGCTGGTCGTACTAAGCAGGGAACACTTACACAATGATCTGCGCTCATTGCCATCCTCCCTTTGGGGATGGGATAACACTGAAGTCGGGTTTCTTAAAGGGGCCACACCAGTAATAATCCAAGTTAAAGAGGGGCCCCCACCATGCATTCCACAATACAGGATCCCGGCCGAAGCCATCAAACCCATTAGGAAATTAATAGTCGCAGGGAGTTCTGAGGAAATGCACTTCCCCCTGCAACACACCTATCTTTCCTGTAAAGAAGTCAAAGGTAGACAGCGAAGGAAACCCAGTCTTTAGATTCATTCACGACCTCCGCCTGGTGAACAATCACGTGATCCCATGAGCACCCGTTGTTCCGAACCCGGCCACCATTATCACTGAGGTTCTGGCCTCAGCGACCCATTTTTCAGTTATCGACCTCTGCTCAGCATTTTTCAGCATCCTGGTAGACCCCTCTTCCCAATACCTTTTCGCCTTCACCTGGGAAGATTAGCAATACACCTGGACCCATTTGCCCCAAGGCTACACGGAGTCCCCAACCCTGTTCTCGCAAACACTAAAAGCAGACCTCTCCTCTATCACCCTGCCAGGAGGATCAACCCTAATTCAGTATGTCGATGACCTCCTCATAGCCTCTGAGTCTGAATACACATGCAAAACTGCCATCTTACACTTACTAAGATCCTTAGCCGAGAAGGGACATAAGGCTTCCCCCTCAAAGCTGCAATACCTTCAACAGGAGGTCAGCTACTTAGGTTACATTATTGCCCCAGGTATTAGGAAATTAGCCCCGAGCCGCATACAAACTATACTAGGTATGAAGCCGCCTCGCACCAAACGCCAAGTGTGAGCCCTTTTGGGAGTGCTGAGCTTCTGCCGACCATGGATCCCCTCCTTCGGAGAATTGGCAAAACCACTTATCCAGCTTACAACTAAGACAATGCCTGATCCCATTAACTGGACAAAATCCCTGGATCACACCCTGCTACGGATAAAGCAAACACTAACATCAGCCCCAGCTCTGGGCCTCCCTGATTATAAAAAGCATTTTACTCTTTTTATTCACGAAAAACAAGGCATTGCCTCAGGTGTTCTAACCCAAAGGTTCGGCCCCACGCATCGCCCAGTAGCATATTACTCTGTCACCTTAGATCCAGTGGCTCAACAGACAGTCCCCTGCCTAAGAGCGGTAGCAGCCACTGTGGAAATAGTAAAACATTCAAAGGACATTGTCCTAGGTCATCCACTCACATTACAAGTCCCGCACAAAGTCTTTGCAATCCTCCTCAAATCACAAACTCAGGCTTTCACCCAGCAACGCCTGGCCCAATATGAGGCAGAATTATTCACCTTCGAAAGGTGCACTACACTCAACCCAGCTACCCTTCTACCAACTGACCACACCGGGGAAAGTCTTCATGACTGCCTCCATTTAGTCCACGATGCCGAATTACCCCGACCAGACCTTACCGACATCCCACTTGACAACCCAGACATGGAACTCTTCACAGACGGCTCATCTTACATATATGAAGGAACGAGGGTGGCGGGCACAGCCGTAGTTTCCCTCCATGAAATCATCTGGGCTTCCCCCCTCCCCCATCTAACAGCGCTCAAGCGGCAGAACTAATAGCTTTAACGAAAGCCTGCGAAGCCACGAGGGACTGGTCTACCTGCATCTACACAGATTCAAGGTATGCCTTTGGAATATGCCACGCCACAGGAGCTCTGTGGAAACAACGTGGTTTCCTAACATCAGCAGGACACCAAATTGCCCACACTACCCTAGTTTCCAACCTGTTAGAAGCTATAAAACTACTCAAAGCCATAGCTGTCATCCACTGCAGGGCCCATAGAAACGATGATTCCACAACCACTAAAGGGAATCAGTACGCAGACGCCACAGCGAAATGGGTGGCCATGCAACCTCTCCCCCACCACATTACCGCACCTACCCTACAAACATTCCCTGATATCCCCTACAAAGACTTCTTGGACACATGAGAGACAGATACATGGGAAAAGAAGCTTGGGGCAGTTTTTAAAGACGGGCTTTGGATAGTCCCTGATGGCAGACCCATAGCACCACGTCGCTTACTACGCCTCATCTGCCAGAGGTTGCACTCAAAGGGCCACTGTGGGACTCAAGCCATGGTAGATTCCATTAGAAGAGTATGGTATGCACCTGGTGCATACAGTGAAGCCACAAGAATAGCCAGCACCTGTAAAACCTGTCAGGCAAACAACACTACCTCCAGGAAGGCCATCCATGAAGGTGGCAGACCTTGGGCCCAACAACCCTTTGAGAGAGTACAAATGGATTACATCCAACTACCCAAAGCAAATGGGTACCAATACGTCCTAGTATGCAGGGACCAATTGACTCACTGGGTTGAAGCTTTTCCATGCCGCCACGCCACAGCCTTAGAAACAGCCAGACACCTCCTTAAGGACATAGTGCCTAGATTTGAGGTACCCAGCATTTTGGACATGGATAGGGGAAAACATTTTATATCACAGATCCTTTCCCACATATTCCAAGCCCTCGGCATCACACAAAACCTCCATTGTCCTTACTCCCCGACATCCTCGGGCGGAACAGAACGCGCCAATAAAGAGGTCAAAACCCTCCTGGGCAAACTCTGCCAGGAAACCCACCTCATGTGGCCACAAGTCTTACCCATCGCCCTGTTCTACATAAGGACCAGACCCAGAAGGGATATCGGACTTTCCCCATTTGAGATTCTTTTTGGAAGACCCCCTGACACATTGAAAGGGTTAGACCCCCAGTCCCTCAGCCTAGAAAGGGGGGATATGGTTCTCTCCTCTTATCTTACAGCCCTACACAAAAGACTACACACCTTGTGGAAAGAAAGCGCCCTAACACAGACCCTGCCCCTGGAAGAAGCCCTGCATTCCTTCGAACCAGGAGATTGGGTGTGGATCAAGTTCTTCATGCGGACCTCACCTCTTCAACCCAGGTGGCTAGGACCCTTCCAGATCCTGCTGACCACGCACACAGCCATCAAAGTAGCAGAGAAGGATTCCTGGATACACTGGACCCACATCAAGCCAGCTGTGGTGGACCTAAGCCCAACCACAACCACAACACCTGCAGTCCCACCTGTGAGACTCAGAAAGGACCCTGATACAGACCAGTGGACACTAGCAGCCTTCTTTAATATTTCCGAAGATGGGGAGGAAGAAGATATGGGGAATCACACTGTATAACTTTGTATGTATTTGTTTGCTTACACCCATTGTATCACCATTTCTAGAACCCAGCCTATTCCCAGAGAAACGAAATATTTGGGAATACTTAGCTACAGAGGTACTAAACACCACCAACTTCTGCCTAGCGGGGGGAAAATCAGTCAAGGACATCCTGACCACATGCCTAATGGGAGTGGCATCTAGACCACATGCAATTTTTAACCACACTGGACTTAGGGACTTTCACCTCCCCGACTCCTATTCCAGCATCTTTGACTGGGGACCCTCCTCTAACTCAAAGGACCAAACAATGTACACATTGCACATTGCTGCAACCACCACCTCTGAGAAATGCTTTAACCTCACTGGATGCTCCCTACCAGAGGTACACAACTGCATTGAACTAGACAACACAGCCCTCAAGTGTAACAACACAGAACCTATCCCATTCTCTTACAGCTACCTGAGGCTCCCCACAGGATGGTTCTTCTTATGCGGTTTAAAAGCCTTCTCCTATCTCCCTGCAAATGCCACAGGTGGCCCCTGCACCCTAGGGAGACTAACTAGTCTTATGCCTTCATTACAGAGGCGACACAGGAGAGCTTTTCACACCTTAGACTCAGACTGTGACTCCAAAGTTTCCTTACTCACGAAAGCCGAATATGTTTCATTGGCCGTGTCTCTAGTGGGAGTGCCAGGGCTCACAACACGAAACTCCAGAAACTTGAATAGCCTGGCATGCACCCTAGCCAAAAGCTTGAATTTGACCTCCCACACTCTGGATGCCCTAAACAGAGAATTAAGACAGGTCCCAGAAGCGACCTTGGAAAATCGCGCAGCAATAGATTACCTACTATTAAGGCATAACCATGGCTGCGAGGAATTTAGAGGTTTATGCTGCTTTGACCTAGAGGAGTCCTCTGGACCCATTGAAAAAGACATCCGCCACTTAAAAGAGCTAGCCTTAGACATTGGCCATAATCAACCATCCCTAGACCTTTCCTGGCTTTTCTCCTGGCTACCAGACTTCCATTGGCTTAAGATCCTAATCGCAAGCATAATCACAGTCGGTGTTCTAGGAGTCTTCCTATGTTGTCTCTGCCACTGTGGCCCCGCACTTCTCACCGGCCTCAAAAGCTGCCGTCCCAATCAGAGGAAACCAAGTAACCGGACAGCACTCATAATGGTCCAGATAGACAAAGATTTCCATGTTTACCCAGACACCACGTTAGATTGGGCTGAGGGTGAGATAATCCACCCGCATTATCCACCCCAGCCCAAAGCGGGGGAATTGTTGGAAGAGCCACCTAGACAAAAAACCCATATTCTCACTCCCCATTAGGAAAACATACAAACACACTTTTTCTGAAAAAACCTTCCACTGAAATCCTGGGCATACCACCAAGAACAATGGGGAAAACTCAGATAGCAAAGCCATCAAGAATTGCCTGCCCTGCCCCTGATGGGATTAACTCCCAAAATAGAATCAGGACAAAGGGAACATCCCTGAGGAGAACTACCTGCCCTGCCCCTAATGGGATTAACTCCCTTCACAATATTGTTATAAGTCAGTTTTAATTTTCCCAAAGCTTAAACCGCCGCTTATAGTTCAGGAGGGAGGGGTAGAGCAAAAAAAATCCCCCCTCCCTAAAGCTTGGGGATTTCTTGCTTTTGAGTGCTTTTTTCCAGAACCGGTATTTTTCGCTTGTAGAGAGGTAAGGAAAGTAGTCTCACCCAGATCAGCTGTTTTGCTTTCCGCTTGTTAGTATTTGTTGTCTCCGATGATCAGCTGCTTCTGGCTGACCGCATGGGTGTGGTCAGCCTTTCTTCCTGCCGGTCCCGAAGGCTACTTTGGATCAAGCGGGTCAGCTACCACTGGCCCGCGATCTACAAAGTTTTGCCCTTTGGCTAGTCGCCTCTACGGGGTGACTTTCGTTCCTATTGGAGCCCCCACCTGGTAGAAATTGGGCTCGGGGAACGGAGCTTCATTTCCCTGCACTCATGTTGCAGTGACGTCACCGGAAACTCCTGAACAGCCCTCTCTCAACAGAGGGGGAGGTATACGACACGATGTATCTCCTGTTTATAATACAATCCATTCAGCAGTTCCAAGAAGGCTCCACACCCATTTGCATTATTCAGGTGACCCCGAGGGCACAGATAAACCAAGTGGCCTCAACGTCTCTCAAAAGGAATGCTAATGAGCAGATGACTGCAAGGAATATAAATCCTTCCATCCTTCACCATTTGGTCACAGCTGAAGAAGCTTCTTGGATGAGAAGCGAAACAGAACTGAACTCTGGAACTGAACAATCGCTTTCATAGCCTCCCCCTGGAAGAAAATATGCAAACAGCCACAAAAGAGCATTCATCAATAGTTTCTAAAAAAGAGGCACAACCCAGCATTCCTGTGACAGGAAGAAAAGTATCCCAGAGTTGCCTGAGGAAAAAAAGGCAAATATTGGTGATAGGAGATTCAATTCTTAGCGGAACAAACTATAGTCTGCAGACCAGGCAGTCAATCTAAGGAGGTATATTGTCTCCTTGGAGCAAAAATCAAAGATGTAACTGAGTACCTTACTAAAATAATCAACCCCACAGCTTACTACCCTTTTCTTCTCCTACATATGGGGACCAATGACACAACAATGAATCTAAAAACAATAACGAGATTATGAACAGCTAGGGAAGAAAGTTAAAGAATGAGGAACACAAGTGGTGTTTTCATCTATACTTCCAACAAAAGGCCAACATCCAATGAGAGAGCAAAGGATTTTAAAGGGGACTTCCGGTGGCGATGTCAAGGTGGTGCAGAGGAAAGAGGACAAGCTCTGTCCTCCAACACTGATTTCTCTAAGTTTGGAGTCCTTTGGAGATGCAGAGAGCCTGGAGGACTATCTGCGATAAAAGGGGAAGCCCGAGGAATAGCGAGGTGAAAGGCAATCACCCGCTACGACGAAGGGAAACCCCCTAAATCCAACGGAGAAACATCTGCCAAATGCTGATGGCGGATCTAAAGCCTTGACTAGTCACAGAAAATGCGGAAGCAAGATATAATTAATGGACTGTGTCAGTGAGTGAGTTTGAAAATACCCTAAAATATTCTCAATACAATAGTAGAATTATAAAAATCTTATCTGTCAATTAGTTGGTGCAGGAAGAGAGCTCAGTTTATGAGGGGAACCTCAAGACAAGCGGCGACTCGGCGGGGCGAGCTGTTAGTCAGTAAATTACTTTAACCAAAAGACTAACAGGAGAGAGACAGAAAGAAAGGGAAACTTTGTAGCGATTGTCCTAGCGCAGGACGAAAGAGACGGGTGGTGATTGAAGGAGAGGAGGTGGAAAGAAGGAGGTGACCCAGCTGACGTGAGAATCGCAGGGAGAAGATTGGCAGAAGGACAGCCGGATCGGAGGAAAATGGCGATTTAAGTAAGGCGGAGAAAGGAGTGATTCGGAGCAATACGCAGGAGAGTATTGGAAATGAGAGGCCGGAAGAGAAAGGAGGAGATAAGCTTGCAAGCGGAGAGGACGTGAGACGAAGAGACGGAGATAGCGGAGGCGGTGGATTTAGCAGGACAAGAAGATCGTAGCGAGTGAGTGGAGAAGAGACGGAAAGTGAAGGTGACAACGAGCGGACGCGAGACAGAGACGAAGGAGATAGGAATGGATAGACTCTGATCGAGCCTAGAGCGGAGAAGGAAACGAACGCTTCAGAAGGACTGTGTGTCACGTAAGAAAGAGGAGAGAAAGTGAAGAGGGTTGGAGAAAGTGAAGAGGAGTCTGGGGGATCAGTGAAAATAGATATTGACCTAGAAGAAAAGAGAAAGGAGGGAGAGAAAAACGGATTAATTGGAAGTTAAGAGTAAAAGAGTTAAAAGAGCTAAACTTAACAAAGGAGTGGTTTAACAAATAAAGAATAGAAAACACTTAAGGAATAAGATAGTATTATGGCAACACTGAGGACAGGAAAGAAGACAACATCCAGTCCAGCATTGTTACCTGTATCCCCACCAGGTCAGAGAAAATTGGAAGGAATGTTAGGGACAGAAAAACAAAGTATAATCATAAATATGCAGACCATGCAGACAACACTATTGAACATCCAAGAAACAATGTTAAAAATGCAGGAAACAATGTCTAAAAATCACTTAGAAATGAGAGGAGATTTGAATAAATTAGATAATAGAATAGAGACAATTCAGCAAACTATGGAGAAAAATGAAGAAAGAATACAGAAAGTAGAAGTAGGGGTGGATAATATAGGGATAAGAGTTGACACCCTAGACAAAAATCTGATGGTAACGAACAAAAAAATGGAAGAATCGATTATTCACCTGGAAATGGACTGGGCATCGTTTTACCTAAGGTTCCAAAATGTGGTGGAGGAGAAGGAAGAAGATCTAGGGGATATAATGGTAGAACTGATAGCGGAGGCTTTACAAAGAGATAAGCAGGAGATTCTATTAGAGGTAGATGAGGTGTATAGAATCTACACGAATTATGCCAGGTGTAATAGACTCCCAAGGGAGGTCCACATTAAATTTACTAGAAAGAGAGTGAGAGACATAATATATAAAATGACAAGGGATAATCCACTGATCTACAAGGGCATAGAAATACAGACACTTAAACAAGTTCCAAGGAAGGTGAGGGAAAAGAGAAGGGACTATAGATTCCTCAGCACATATTTAACTAAAAGAAGTATACCATTTCGATGGCTAATCCTGGAGGGGATGCTGATATCTTGGCAGGAGAGAAAGGTCAAAATTGATAATTTAGATAGTGCACGAGAATTTCATGAACAGCTGGAAGGGGTGGAAGAAGAAAATAGCAGTAAAGAAGAATTAGAAAGCGGAAGCCAGGAACACCAACAGCAAGAGTTAAAGGATAGAGAATGAGAGGTAGGAGGTAAGAAAGAAAGGGAACAAAGGAAAGAAAGAGGAATAGGCCCCCAAACAAGGAAACTACATAAGTAGAGTGCACAAGTTAAATAATGGAAAAGGAGATTAGCTTGATATCAATTAATATTAATGGATTAAACTCACCTGCTAAAAGAAAACAGATATTAACAAAATTATTAAAACAAGACGTAGACATAGTCTGTCTACAGGAAGTACATATAAAAGAACAACATAGGAGCTATTTGGATTTCCCGAAACTAGGCGTACTTTACACAGCGTTAGCACAACAAAAACAAAGAGGAATAGCGGTGTATATTAGGAAGGAAATTAAAGCCAATTTGAGATATCATGATGCAGATGGAAGAGTATTAATAATAGAATTACAATCGGAGCAGAGATCATGGCTTTTGGTGATAATATATGCCCCAAATGGGAACCAGAAAGAATTTTACAATAACTTATATGAAAAACTTATAGAAACTGGCCAAGCAAATATATGTATAGTAGGAGACTTTAATGCAGTAGTAGACGTAAAAAAGGACTATGTTAGTAACATGA
This sequence comes from Azemiops feae, assembly GCA_023970755.1. Classification (NCBI taxonomy): domain Eukaryota; kingdom Metazoa; phylum Chordata; class Lepidosauria; order Squamata; family Viperidae; genus Azemiops; species Azemiops feae. Next base: position 60,682 of record JALGBA010000656.1, on the reverse strand, counting down.
AAAATAAAAAGAAACGGAAAACTCTACCAAAGGCGTTTTTGGAGATGGCACAGGAATTTAACCTATGTGACCAATGGAGGAAACGAAATCCTAATAAAAAAGAATATACCTTTTTCTCAAATCCACATAAATCCTGGTCGCGTCTTGGTATGGCATGTATGAACGGGGAGGTAGAGCAAGATGTAGACACAATAGAGATATTGCCTAATATATGGGCTGACCACAATCCCCTGAAGATAATTTGGAAAGGTCAGAAAAAAGTAAGGAGAAGGCGGATATTAAATTCCCACATTCTAAAGGAAAAGGATTTTATAGTACGGACTAGGAAAGAAATGGAATTATTCTTTAGGGAAAACACTAAACAACAAACATCACTACAAATCATATGGGATACGGCCAAGGCATATTTGAGAGGCCTAGCAATAGCATATACTGCAAAAAAGAATAAGATAAAAAGGCAAACACAAAACATACTTCTGGAGGAGATTAAAAAACTCGAATTAAAATTACAAAAGGAGCCTCAAAATGACATGATTAAGACGGAAATGGTCCTGGCCAAACATAAATTAAACATGATGAATCAAGAGGAAAGGGCAAGGGAATTGAAAGCAGCAAAACAAAATTTCTTTGAACATGCAAATAAGCCGGGGAGATGGCTCGCTTATAAATTTAAAAAAGAGAAGGGAAAGAGATTTATCCAGGAATTACAAGATGAAAAAGGAGAACTGCAATATAAAATAGATAAAAAGAAAGAAATCATCCAGAACTATTTTGAGCTACTATATAAAAAAGAGGAAATAGAAGTGGGAAAGATAAAACAATATTTAAAGGTAAACGGCTTATCAGAATTGAAGGAAGAACAGAGAGAAATATTGAATAAGGAAATAACAGCAGGGGAATTAAAAATTGCGGTGCAAAAACAAAAAAACAACAAAACCCCAGGGCCAGATAGACTACCAGGAGAGGTATATAAGACCTTTTATGAGGATTTCGAAAAAACTCTATTGGAAGTGTACAATGATGTATTAGAGAAAGCCAAATTACCAGATTCATGGACAGAAGCCAACATATCCCTCATCTTAAAAGAAGACACGGACCCCAATCAGCTAAAAAACTATAGGCCAATCTCGCTGCTGAATGCAGACTACAAAATTTTTACCACCATAATGGCAGAAAGATTAAAATTAATATTAAACGACATAATACACCCAGACCAAAATGGTTTTTTACCAACGCAACAAATAAGGAATAATACGAGAATGGTGTTAAATGTCCTAGAATACTATGAAGCACACCCTGAAAAGCAGGCGGCATTGATTTTTTTAGATGCCAAGAAAGCATTTGACAATCTTAATTGGCAGTTTATGTTCCAACAGATAGAGGAGATGAAATTTGGTGAGCAGTTTGAGGAAATGATAAAGACAATATATAACATACAAAAGGCTAGAGTAATAATTAATGGGGACATAACAGAGAAATTCGAAATTAGCAAAGGAGTAAGACAGGGATGTCCAATGTCACCTCTACTCTTTATTTTGTCGCTAGAAGTGCTATTAACCCAAATTAGGAACAACAAAGAGATAAAAGGATTGCAAATTAAAACTGAAGAATACAAGACCCAGGCATTTGCAGATGATATGGTATTTTTTATAGAAGACCCTCTAGAGAGGGGAGACATTTTAATGAAGGAAATAGAAAAATATGGAACAGTGGCAGGATTAAAAATCAATAGAGAAAAGACCAAAATGTTAGTAAAAAATCTAATTGAAAAACAAAAAAAGAAACTAGAGGAGACACTGGGACTTCAAATTGTAAAAAGGATTAAATATCTAGGAATTTGGCTTACTAATAGATGTTCTTCATTAAAAGAAGACAACTATAAAAAACTGACACTACAAATCAAAAAAGACTTAGAGATCTGGGGGAAATTACAACTATCACTGTTAGGACGGATCTCAGTGATAAAAATGAACATACTACCTAAACTATTATATTTATTTCGGACAATCCCAATAAAATTAGACAAAACTTTTTTCGCTGAACTAGATAAAATGATAAATAAATTTATTTGGTGGGGCAAAAAAGCACAAATCAATATTAAGACATTACAAGACAGTAAAAGTAGAGGTGGCCTTGGGCTTCCAAAATGGGAAACATACTACCAAGCGGCGGGGTTACTCTGGATCAGAGACTGGATACAGTTAGATAGCCAAAGGATTTTAACAATCGAAGGACATGATCTGCAAGCCGGCTGGCACGCTTTTCTATGGGGGAAACATAAGAAGATACATACATATTTTTGCCGACATCAGATAAGGGATGCCTTGATTTGGATATGGGACAAGGTTAAAATGAAACACTACATAAAAATACCAAATTGGGTCTCCCCAATAGAGGCAGTAATCCACCCGAATACATTAGATAAAAAAAAGATGGAAAGATATGAAGAACTATTAGATAACCAAGGGAAACTCAAATCGAGGGAAGAATTAATAGAACAGGGAATAACTTTAGATTGGTGGCCATATCATCAGATACAATCAAAATATAGTAAGGATATGGCAGAATATGGGATTAACCGAGTGCCACAGCAATTGGACAAAATATTGTTAGGCAGAGGAGAAAAATTTATAACAAGAATCTATAAATACCTACTGGAAGTCAAATTGGAAGAAGAGATAGTAAAAGGCTCCATGATAGCATGGGCTCGAAATGTGGGTCGATCCATTGAATTAGAAGAATGGGAAAGAATATGGAACACAAACTGTAAATTAACATTATCAACTGCGTATAAAGAGAATCAATATAAAATGCTTCATAGATGGCATTTAGCACCGGCGAGATTGGCTAAAATGTACAAAAACATGAACCCGAATTGCTGGAAATGTAAAGACAAAGAGGGAACTTTTTTCCATGTATGGTGGCATGTATGGTGGCAGGAGATAAAGAACGAGTTGATTTGAAACCAGAGCTATTTCTATTAGGCATATTGAACCCAAAGGTGAAAAGACGAACTTGATACATCATTGTACATATAATAACAGCGGTACGCATTGTATATGCTCAATATTGGAAACGGGAGAACCTACCACCAAATGATACGATCATTCAAAAAATATTAGAATGCACTGAAATGTATATGCTTATGTTAGAAATCAAGGATAAGGAGACAACAGATTATTATGAGATATGGAACCAATGCTATGTTTGGTTAGATCAGAGAATAAAAGGGTAAGAAACTATGTAACAATTGTAAATAAATGTAAAATAGAAGACACAGTACTGTTAAGAAAAAAATAATAATAAATAAATGTATTTTGTTTTGTTTTTATGTAATGTGAAAAAAGGAAAATAAAGTTTGGAAAGAAAAAAAATATTAAAAAAAAAAAGAGAGAGAGCAAAGGATTTTAAAAATGAACCACTGGCTGAAAAACTGGTGTCATCAAATTTGGTTTCCTAGACCATGGTGTGCATTACCTACATGAAGGGCTACTGGCAAGGGATGGACTGCACCTCACAAGAACTGGAAAGAATATATTCAGAAAAGGACTGGCTCATCTTATCAAAAGGGCTTTAAACTAAAATTGTGGGGGGGAGGGGGCAATCTTCACGATCTTTAGAACCTAATACCAAGCAAAAACCACTATATAACCAATCACATAAGGAGGTAGGGAGTAAAGAGAAAAAAAGAAATAAAAAAAGAAAAACATAAGTAGAGAGTGATGGGAAGGATGGAAATCCCAGTTACAAAGTAGGAGATATAAGAAACATACCCAAGACTCATAAAGGACTCAAATGCCTATACACTAATGCTCAAAGTTTAGGGAACAAACAGGGTGAACTTAAAGTTCATGAAGGCAGATATGATATAGTTGCCATTACTGAAACTTTGTGGGATGAAACTCATGACTTGAATATACTGATGAAAGGATACAAGCTATTCAAAAGAAATAAACCTAACAAAAGAGGAGGTGGAGTTGCATTATATATAAAAGATCACTACATCTCTACAGAAATGCACAAAACCAAGGATGAAAACCTTCTAGAAGCCATATGGGTTAATATAAAAGGGGAAAAAAGTGACTTTGCTATAGGTGTATACTACAGGCCACCCAACCAAGCAGAAGTAATAGATGAACTCTTTGCTAATCAATTAACAAATGTATGTAGGAAACATACCACAGTTGTAATGGGAGACTACCCATTACACTGATATCAACTGGGAGACAAACTCTGCAGCAAGTGGGAGATTGAACAGATACCTAACCAACTTAGCTGACAACTTTGTCATCCAAAAGGTAGAGGAGAGAACTAGAGGAAAAACTATACTAGACCTAATTCTTACTAGAGAAGAAGTGATAGAGGGAGTTGAAGTACCCAGAACCTTGAGCGAGAGTGACCACGTCATATTGGAATTCAATATAATGGAAACACAAGCAATAGAACATAATCCAACCAGCGTCTTAAACTTTAAAAGAGCTGATTTTAACAAACTCAGAGACAGCCTAAGAAAAGTTCCATGGATAAAAATCCTAAAGGGGAAAACAACTCAAGAAATGTGTGAAACTGAATAATATGATCATAAAAGCCAAGTCCAACACAATACCACTGAAAAAGAAAAAATCCAAGAAGAAACCAGCATGGTTGCACAAAGATCTCTCTGATAAGATAGGCTTAAGATACAGAAGGATCTTGACAGACTTGAACATTGGGTGCTATCTAACAAAATGAAAATCAATGGTGAAAAAAGTAAGGTTCTACATTTAGGCAAGAAAAACCAAATGCACAGGTATAGTATAGGTGGTACCTTGCTCAATAGTAGTAACTGTGAGAGGGATCTTGGAGTCCTAGTGGACAATCACTTAAATATGAGCCAGCAGTGTGTTGCAGCTGCCAAAAAAGCCAACACAGTGTTAGGCTGCATTAACAGAGGGATAGAATCAAGATCACGTGAAGTGTTAATACCACTTTACAATGCCTTGGTAAGGCCACACTTGGAATACTGCATCCAGTTTTGGTCACCACGATGTAAAAAAGATGTTGAGAATCTAGAAAGAGTACAGAGAAGAGCAACAAAGATGATTAGGGAATTGGAGGCTAAAACATATAAGGAACGGTTGCTGGAATTGGGTATGTCTAGTTTAATGAAGAGAAGGACCAGGGGTGACATGATAGCAGTGTTCCAATATCTCAGGGGTTGCCACAAAGAAGAGGGAGTCAAGCTATTCTCCAAAGCACCTGAAGGCAGGACAAGACGCAATGGATGGAAATTAATCAAAGAGAGAAGCAACCTAGAACTAAGGAGAAATTTCCTGACAGCTAAAACAATTAATCAGTGGAAATCTTGCCTCCAGAAGTTGTGAATGCTCCAACACTGGAACCTTTTACAAAGAGACTGGACAACCATTTGTCTGAAATGGTATAGGGTTTCCTGCCTGAGCAGGGGGTTGGACTAGATGACCTCCAAGGTCCCTTCCAACTTTATTATTATTGTTGTTGTTTTGTTGTTGTTATTGTTTTGTTGTTATTGTTATTGTTGTTATTATTGTTATTAGTATTGTTATTATTATTGTTATTATTATCTGAAGACAAAAAGGACAACTACAAAAAATGGAAAGAGGGACACATAACTAAGGCAGAGTATCAGCAGATAGCCCGAATCTGCAAAAATGAAGTCAGGAAAGCAAAGGCTCAGAATGAACAAAGACTTGCAACAAAAGTCAAAGATAATAAAAAAATTCTTTCAATGTATAAATAACAAGAAAAAAGTCAAGGAAACAGTCAGTCCACTAAAGAGAGAGAAGATGGCAAGGAAGTAACAGGCAGTAGAGTGAAAGCAGAACTGCTTAACTCATTCTTTGCATCAGTCTTCACGCAAAAAGAAACTATAGCCCAACCTACCAAAAACATAACTGTAAAATACAGACTAGAAATAAAAAATAAAATAAGCAAGAAAATGGTAAGCGAACACCTATCTGATCTTGATGAATAGAAATCACCGGGACCTGATGGATTACATCCCAAATGTCATGGTTCCGATAGATGAGACCAATTAAAGCAGAACTCCGAGGCTTGAGTTTTCCTCTAAGAACATGTTTATTGGTTATAAAGTATCGGCACGGTCAAAAGTGAAACCAAGACTAAAGTTCCCTCCAGAAAGTAACAGTATTACAAAGTTAAACTTCCCACACCATAACCTATGCAATCAACTATGTTTCCCAATGAAATAGTTTGGCGGGCTTTCTAACATTTAGCACAACCTCCAGCCTAAGGAACAGAAATGACCTTGGTTCCCACGGGACAGAGAATTGTTTAGGCTAGCATAAAATTCCCCATTCCTCCCCACAATCTTGTGGCAACCAAAAACAAGCAAGATGGCTTCAACCAGGTTCGTTGCAGAGTTGACACCAGAGTTCTAAAAGAGCTGGCAGATGTTATCTCAGAACCATTGTACCATATCTTTCAAAAATCCTGGAGCATTGGGGAACTACCTGAGGATTGGAAAAGAGCTGATGTGGTTCCCATCTTCAAAAAAGGAGAAAAAAAAATAGACCCAGGAAACTACATACTGTACCAATCAGCCTAACATCAATACCTGGGAAGATACTGGAAAAGATAATCAAAAAACAGATCTGCAAACATGTAGTAACTAAAAATAAAGTTATAACTAAAAGCAAGTATGGGTTTGTTAAAAACAGATCATGCCAAACCAATCTTATTTCATTCTTTGACAAAGTGACTAAATTAGTAGACCAGCAAAATGCTGCGGACATCGCATACTTAGACTTCAGCAAGGCATTCAACAAAGTAGGCCACAACCTACTCCTTGGTAAGCTAGAAAAATGTGGGATAGACAGCATCACCACTAGATGGATTTGTAATGGACTGACAAACCATACTCAATGAGTAGTCCTTAATGGTACTACATCTACATGGAGGGAAATAAGCAGTGGGGTACACAAGGTTCTGTCTTAGGCCCAGTACTCTTCAATATCTTCATAAATGACTTAGATGAGGGAATAGAAGGGGAACTCATCAAATTTGCAAATGACACTAAGCTGACAGGAATAGCCTACACCCCAGAAGACAAGCTTAGGGTCCAAAAAGATCTTGATAGACTTGAACAATGAGCCCTATCCAACAACATGAAATTTAATGTGGAGAGGCAGGAAAAACCAAAGGCACAAGTACAGTTTAGGTGAAACCTGGCTCAAAAACAGTAACTGTGAGAGGGACCTTGGTGTACTAGTGGACGATCTCTTAAACAAACATGAGCCAGCAGTGTGTGGCAGCAGCCAAAAAAGCTAATACAATCCTTGGTTGAATAAACAGAGGCATAGAATCAAGATCACGTGAAGTATTAGTACCGCTTTATAAATCCTTAGTAAGACTGCAGATGGAATACTGCATCCAGTTTTTTTTAACTATATTTTATTAATTTTTTACAATAACAATCTTTAGTGCTTGGTAGACAGTTTTGGTCACCATATTACAAAAAAGATTGAGACTTTGGAAAAAGTGCAAAGAAGAGCAGCTAAGATGATTAAAGGCCTGGAGACAAAAACATATGAAGACCGGTTGCAGGAATTGGGCATGGCTACCCTAGAAAAAGAAGGACTAGGGGTGACATAATAGCAGTATACCAGTATTTGAGGGCCCGCCACAAAGAAGAGGGGGTCAACTTATTTTCCAAAGCATGAGAAGGTAAGACAAGAAACAATGGATGGACACTAATCAAAAAGAGAAACAACCTGGCATTAAGGAGAAACTTCCTAACAGTGAGAACAATTAACCTGTGGAACAGTTTGCCTTCAGAAGTTGTAGGTGCTTGTCTGAAATGGTATAGGTTCTCCTGCTTGAGCAGAGGGCTGGACTAGAAGACCTCCAAGGTCCCTTCCAGCTCTATTCTATTCTATCATCACTGGAGGTTTTTAATAAAAAAACTGGACAGCCACCTGTTGTCAATGCTGTTAATATAGGATATTATTGCATTGACAAGATATGCAGAACTGTTTGGTATTTTTGGAGTTAAATCAGATGACATACAAAGGGAGGAGACTTATGAAGAAAAGCGGGAGACAGGGAAGGGAAGTGAATCTTTGGCCTCCAGCCTAATTGGAAGACGTAAATCATGACTGTAAAGTAAGGGAGGAGTTTAGCGAGATAAGATAGATGCAAGCCAGAGAAATCCAGATTCTGGCATCCGCTTTGTAATGTGCCGAAGTATTGTTGCAAAACTCCTGGGAAGAAATAGAAAATAATGTCTCAGTTTTCTTGGAATGCTTCTTCCTTCGGACCACAACATCATGCCAGAATCTAAAAACTTTTCAAACAACTGGAGGTGCATTACCCCACCTCTTTCTCCTAGCCTGGAGTGAGAATGACAGAATTCAGGAGCAGGCCAATCTATCATGAAATGAGAGTTTGTTGAATACAACCCGGCAGCGACTGATATCCCAGAGGGGGAAGTAACAGACAGCATGCTGTGGGAAAATGAATTTTGGCAGACGAATGAGAACCGGTGGACAGACAATGGGCAAACTGCCATTCAAGGCCTGGGTGAGTTACTGGAAATATATCAAACCCCAGGGGAGAGAGGCAGAGACCCACTCCTGCAAAAAGAAGCCTACAGCCCCTCCAGTTTGTATCAGCCTTTCAGACCCTGTCTTCCTCTATCAGGGACCCCAGCCCTGAAGAGAGAGGGAATCCATGTCTGAGGCCTCTGCAACAATGGGGAGTATGGCATTCGAAGCAGGCAGGGAGCAGACGACTTTTGAGCTCACCACAGCTGATAGACACCTTGCAACAGATTGGGATGATGCAGGGCCCAGGAGATCAGCAGCTAGAGGGAGGACAGCCACAACAAGGAGATTGGCCCCAGCCCCCGAACGTGCAACCCCTGGGCATAAACCAGCAACCAGGATGGGGCCAGCAGCAGCAACAGCCACAGTGGGGGGCCCAACAACATATAATTACTCCACCATTCAGAGCAACCTTCGATGGGGACCCAGAGAAACTGATTTTTTTCCTCAACCAAGTATGCTCTCACTTGAATCGCTGGGCTTATCTCTACCCAGACCCAGGGGCTATGGTCGATGAGATTGCGTCCGGCCTAGAGGGAGAAGCATCTGAATGGCTGAACAATTTATATAATGAGCAAGCCCCAGAATTGGAAGACCCCCACCTCTTCCTCCTGGGTCTGAAAGAAAGATTTGAGGACCCATCCCTTGACTTAAAAGCAAGAGAACAAATCCAGAAAATAAAACAAGCCGGCAGGCCCGCCCTGGAGTACGTGCGAGAGTTTCACAAGATAGCAGGTCGGATAGAGGGGTGGCCAGAGCAGTCCCTAATCCATTACTTCATTGAGGGATTAGATGATCACCTCTCCCAGGCCTGCATTATTCAAGCAGTACCTGACCGACTGCACAAGTGGTACCAGACAACGGTGAAGCTAGATGTTCAGCTCGCCCGCTATAAAAAGCCTTCCCCACCCGAATCTGAGCAGCAACCAGAACAATCCGAACAACAATCACCCCCACGAGACCCTCCGGCTACCACGATGACTGAAAGAACCGGGCCACCTGCAAGCGCGTCAATAAAGTGTTTCCGGTGCGGAAAGAAGGGACATCGAGCAGCAAACTGTCTGGTCCCCTACCCCCAACTGCAGAGCAGTCTGGAACCAGCGACGAGAAGGAGACCTGCCCAGTGGCTAATGAGAGAAAAATCCAACCGGGCCACGCAAGCACCTGTTACCCAGATTACACCTCCCACACAAGAGAACGCTGGGACTCCAGGTGGACCTGCCCCTGCTCTACCCTCCTTTGACAGCGATGATGAAGGGGAGAACGACCCGATGGTGAGTCGACAAATCCCATCTTTTTCACTGGCTGCCAAGCTTACAATACCTAAGTCGGGGGCACAAATAGACTTAAACGTACTAATTGATTCTGGATGCACCCGATGCATTATTAGCCTACCCTTTGCCATGAAAATAGGCATACGGGCAAAACAACTCTCCAACCCTGTGAGGTTCGAGCAAGCTGACGGCTCCCTGATGGGAGGGACTTTAGTCACACAATTAACTGAGCCCTTACGCCTAGAAATAGGGGCACACTGGGAATTTATTCAGTTCCTGGTGGCCCCAAAAATGACTGAGACTGTGATTCTAGGCTTAGCCTGGTTGGACAAATGGAAGCCATTTATCTGGTGGGAGAAAGGAATGAGAACTGTGAGACTACCTATAGGGTCTGAGCCTCCCACTGATTCAACTGACGTTGCGGGACACTTTAGGCCACCTAATGAGCGAGCACTCATAGCTGCCTCACCGTCACCAGATGAATCACTCATCCCCAATGACTTAGCAGAGGCATTTAGTGAAAATGAATGCGATGTCCTACCCCCTCACAGACCCAATGACTGTTCTATCGAACTGGTGCCAGGAGCCAAACTTCCACGCCCGAGAATGTACGCCATGTCCCCCTCGAGATGTAAGAGATGCAGCAATACGTGAATAAAAACTTAGCGAGGGGGTTCATTGAATGGGCCAAATCTACTGTGGGAGCCCCCGTGTTATTTAAAGAAAAAAAAGATGAGTCTCTTCGTCTCTGCGTAGACTATAAGGGCCTCAACGCTGTGAGTGTGGAAAACAGATACCCCCTCCCCCTCCTAAAGGACTTATTAACTCATCTGGCCAAGGGGAGTGTCTTCACTAAATTAGACCCGAGAGAGGCGTACTACCGAGTGAGAATAAAAGAAGGAGATGAGTGGAAAACTGCCTTCAACTGCCCCATGGGGAGCTATCAATTCAAAGTCATGCCATTCGGACTACAGGGGGCCCCAGCCGTATTCATGCAGTTGATTAATGAGGTCCTACATGAACACTTGTACAAAGGGGTTCTGGTGTACCTTGACGATATTCTGATATACAGCACGAATATGACTGATCACATAATGCTGGTGAGAGAAGTGTTAAAGAAACTATTGAATGCCAAGCTTTATGCCAAATTGTCAAAATGTGAATTGGACCAGACCCAATTAGATTACCTCGGCTACAGAATCTCCAACGAAGGCATTGAGATGGATCCAGCGAAGGTGAAAACTATAATCGAATGGCAGCCCCCCAAAACCCGCAAACAACTCCAGAGCTTTCTAGGTTTTGCCAACTTCTACCGTCAATTCATCCCCTCTTTTGCCAAAATTGCCCTACCCCTTACAGATTTACTCAAAACAGGGGAAAAAGGAGGGAAGCCACGACCGGGCCAACCACTAGCATGGACTATGAGCTGTCAAACAGCTTTTGAGAATTTAAAAAGACTATTTGCTGCCGAACCGGTCCTAAAGCACCCCTGTCTAGGGGAGCCCTTTGTAATTCAAGCCGATGCCAGTGATGTGGCAGTTGGAGCTGTATTGCTTCAAAAGAACAAGAATGGAGTCCTGCAACCCTGCGCCTACACCTCCAAAAAATTTACGGAAAGTGAATGGAGATGAGCAATATGGGAGAAGGAGGCCTTCGCAATTAGATGGGGGCTGTTAAACTGGTGACACTACCTGGAGGGGAGCAAGGTGCCATTTGAAGTATGGACAGATCACAAAAACCTAGAGGCACTGAAAACTCCTCGCAAATTGTCCCCAAAGCAAGTACGGTGGGCACAGTACTTTAACCGCTTCAACTTTACTCTAAAGTACATACCAGGGGGAAAAAACTTCCTAGCTGATGCGCTATCGAGATTGCCCCAATACAAAAGTGAACTTGAAGAAGTCAACGAGGCTCACTAGTCTTTTTAGCGCCCATCTGCTCCTTCTCCACTGTTTTTCGGCCTATAACTTGATCCGTCAAAGTTTGGAAGTAAGAGTTCATATCCTCCGTGGCTTCCAAGATTTTTTCCAGTATAAGCTCATAGTCCAGCTCTGTGTTAAGTTCCATGACTGTGGTAAAAAGATCTTTTAATCTTTTTAATCTTTTAGTGAAGGCTCTATTTCGTAGAAATCAACAAATATTCACCTCCAATTCTCAATAGACCAAATCACCACACAGCTGTTTCAGTTATCTTACTCTTATCATCTTTTGAAGGTCAGAGCCATCCTCCAGCAATGAAAAAAATATACAGTTGCAGTAACACTTTTCGTCACAAGGTGTCCTCAGCAGGTCTTTCTTTCTTTCAAGTTAATAGATTTTTTGTTTTTCACATTAAAAAAATGAAGAAAGGCCTCTCCAAGATAATAGACGCGTAGTTAATAATAATAATCAAGAATAGAAATATTTTCAGGCCCCCTCAGTATTCCAGAAATTAAATAGTCAATAAAAAATTAACTGGTTTATTTTATTTTTTTTCAATTCCCAAAGCTGTTTTTCCCAAGTGCCCAAACGCTGCTCCCTCACAGCAGGGAAGTAATTCAAATACAAAAGCTTTTTACAGGAGAGTAATTAGGGAAAGGAGGGGGAGGAAAGGTCTCACCCGGATTCTCCACGGGGGTTCTTTATGCTTAGTTGTTCTGACTTTCGGCTGGTGCAGCAAAGTGATCGTCCATTTTACTGGCCGATCTTTTCTCCGATGGCCCTAAGGAGCTGGCTCGGACTGAGGAAGGAGCTGCCGCCCTTCCCCAGTCAAACGAGGGCCTCCTCAACGGTGGTCGCCTCTCCGGGGCGACTTTCGACCCGATTAAGGGTCTACCGGCGGAGGGAAAACAGCCGGTGGGAGAGACGGATCTCTCCGTGCGACTGCGTGTGCCGCGATCCGAAACCGGAAGCAATATGTACAACCTAAAGAGGAACCATGTCTACAACTCAACTAGGAAACTACACCGAGAGAAATTGTGGAAACTGAGGAACAAATTAACTTTATACAACCCCAAACACAATCTATGGAGAAGCTTGATGATCAAAGAATAACTTTAACTGAGATGCCTGAAGCATCAACATTAACAGAGACTGACATTCAGATACAAGTCATTGAAAACTGTGATAATGTGGATAAACAACTAGTAACTATAACATGGAATAAAACGGCTTCTATCATCCAAAGGCTACTAGAAGAAAGGAAAGAGAACTTTGACCAATTTGACCAATTTGAAGCGTTGAGGAATACTGACTTTCTAATATTGTGGTTTGATGATGCAGGAATTTTATTATGGAAACCGATATGGCACAGAAAGAAACCTAGAGTTAGATTTAAAAATGTATTTTAAAGTTTTATTTAATGGGTTTAAAAAGGCTTTTGAGTTTTTGACTGATTTAATAACTAACGGAGTACGTGAATTTTGTAAGAGGATATCCTTTGTAATAATACTTTGCTTTAGATATGATAATTATTGGAGAGGTAAAATTTATCTACTGGGTTAAAAAGATTTTTTATAGACATAGGTGAATTGATAGAATATATATTTAAATCAGAAAGAAATCTATTTGTTGGTTTGATATTTTTATTTTAAATAAGATAATTATTTTGTAATAGAAGAAGAATAAGAGGGATTGGTGACAAGAGAAGAAATGGTATTAATGAAGAAAACATAAGAATGTTACTGCGGGAATAATATACTCATTTTAGATATAATCATTATGTTAAAAAGGGATACCCGAAGTGTTAATAATATGTCTATTTAAGGCTAATTGGAATATGGTAACTGTAAATTAGTAAAGCCTAAAAACCGGACTTGGATTTCTATAATTGAAATGTGATTGATATTTGATAGGATTGTTTGAAGTTTATTTAGAAATGTATTAATTTGAATATGCAAGACTATTGAGGGAATTAGAGGGGGAATTTTCAATGAATTAACTTGAGCTATATATCTGTGATTGTTTTTTTTTTTTATGTTTGATTTACCCACCCCACGGTGTTTCCTAAGCACTTTGATGTAACCCTTCCACCCCATAAAAATCCAATAAAATATATTCAAAAAAAAAAAAAAAAGAAGTCAACGAGGCGATTATCTCCAATCCACAACCTGTTGCACAAATCACGCCTCACAGGGTCCCAAATCCTGATGACCCTGGAGCAAAGAAAATAAAACGAGAGCTCCTCACCGATCAATGGTTTAAAGATAACCAAACCTCCTTGACGTGCCGGGATGGTTTGGCTTACAAAGGGGGGAAAACTGTATTTACCCGAATCCCTCCGTCTCAATGCTCTCAAACACAGCCATGATGTAAAGCAGGCTGGACACTTTGGATATCTAAAAACACTACATCTCACCCACCGGCAATTTTGGTGGCCGGGACTGAAACAAGATGTGGAAAACTATGTGAAGAGTTGTACCGTATGTGCTACAATGAAAAGAATACCGGGGAAAACCCCTGGATTACTGCAGCCGGTGGCAGACCCTTCCCAACTCTGGGAAGAAATAGCTATGGACTTTATCATAGACCTACCTGAGAATAGAGGAAATACTGTCATCTGGACTGTAATAGACCTGTTTTCGAAGCAGGCTCATTTCATCGCCTGCAAAGGACTCCCATCCGCTCAACGACTGACTAAATTGTTCCTGAAACATATCTACCGACTGCACGGCGCCCCTAAGCGAATAATCTCAAACAGGGGGGTGCAGTTCACAGCAAAGTTCTGGAGGAGTTTTCTTAAATTAATTGGATCATCTCAAGGCTTGTCATCTGCTTTCCATCCGGCCACCAACGGAGCTGCAGAAGCCGCTAACAAAATGGTGGAGCAATATCTCAGATGCTACGTGTCTTATCAACAGACGAACTGGACTGACCTCCTCCCTTTCGCAGAGGTGGCGTATAACAATTCTGTGCACAGCAGCACTGGCTACACACCTTTCAGAGTAGCCACAGGCAAAGAGTTCAGTCCAATTCCTGAATATCCCCAAGTGCCAACTGCTTCCCAGACACTTGACCAATGGGTGAGGGGATGGGAGGAAGTTTGGAGAAACACAAAAACTGCTTTAAAAAAGACTTTTGAAACCTATAAAAAGCAAGCTGACAAAAAGAGGGCTCCCCAAAGAACGTTCCAAGTTGGGGAAAAGGTTTATTTGTCAACCAAATACTTACACCTCAAATTACCCAGCAAGAAGTTAGGACCGAAATTCTTAGGGCCTTTTCCTATCGTAAAGGTCATCAACCCAGTCACTGTAAAACTGAAACTCCCTAGACTTTTGGGTAAAATTCACCCTGTCTTCCACAGTAGCTTGTTAAAACCTTATCGGGGCTCCACTTTAAGACCTCCCCCGAAGAAAGCACCTGGGCCCCTCATAGTTGCGGGGCAGACCCATTATGAAGTGAAACATATTCTTGATTCTAGAATTTTTAAAGGGAAATTGCAGTACCTAGTACAATGGAAGGGATACCCGGTGTCTGAAGCCACTTGGGTGAAATCCAGTGAGGTGAAAGCTGACAGGCTCGTCAAAAGGTTTCATACGAAATACCCCAACAAACCGAAGACTAGTCATTAAGATATGCTTTTGTTTACATTACAGGATCTGTCCTTTTTGTAAGGGGGGCCGGATGTCAACGCTGTTAATATAGGATATTATTGCATTGACAAGATATGCAGAACTGTTTGGTATTTTTGGAGTTAAATCAGATGACATACAAAGGGAGGAGACTTATGAAAAAAAGCGGGAGACAGGGAAGGGAAGTGAATCTTTGGCCTCCAGCCTAATTGGAAGACGTAAATCATGACTGTAAAGTAAGGGAGGAGTTTAGCGAGTTAAGATAGACGCAAGCCAGAGAAATCCAGATTCTGGCATCCGCTTTGTAATGTGCCGAAGTATTGTTGCAAAACTCCTGGGAAGAAATAGAAAATAATGTCTCAGTTTTCTTGGAATGCTTCTTCCTTCGGACCACAACACCTGTCTGAAATGGTATAGGGTCTCCTGCTTGAGCAGGTGGTTGGACTAGAAGACCTCTAAGGTCCCTTCCAGCTCTATTCTGATTGATTGATTGGTCTTCAAGGAAAAAACAAAGTCCAGTTGCCTTTTGGGGGAAAAAAGCACTTTTGGGATAACCATGACCTGGATGACTGAGAATCTCCATGGACATTCAGCTGCTGTACTATCTTTATTAGACCTACATAAATCAACTCTCCCACCTTTCTATGCTGTCTCTCCAGGAGTCAGCTCACTGTCCAGGCAGAGAAGAGAGCAGGTTCCTCATGCTTTAAAGCCTTATTAAGAGGAAAGGAAGGGGCAGAGACCACTCAAGTAAGGAGTTGCTTATATACCCAGGGCCAAGGCTGGAAGGCTTATTGAGACTGTTTGTGTGAGAGCAGGACAACCATCCTCAAGCTCCTTTTGTTCTGTTCGCAACACAGGCATGAAGACGAGGCAGTTGATGCAAAAAGATGTTCTTTATTTGGTACTTGCACTGAACAGAAGCAAACGAGGGAATGGCAACATGCCCTTTTATACTTCCCCTGCAAGGGGAGGCTCAACCAATGAATGCAGGCTATTCTCCCGCCTCACGCATGCGCACGAGGCTGGAGACAACCTGTCTGGGTCCCGGGCAACTTATGGGCTGCCTGGGTCTATACAACCGGTCCCGGGCAAACACGTGGTCTGCCCGGGTCTCTGCAGTTACCCTGCAGGTTGCCTGTGCCTTGCTGATTGACTCAGCAAGGCTCAGGACACAACACTGTACAAAAGGTGTTCTGTCCCAGCCTACGTGAGTCCTTGTTATGCTCACAAGGAGAAACCCCTCTTCCAAGAAACAGGCAGGAACCGCAAGAAAAAATCAACCCCTTTTATTCTCACAGACCTGAGTCAATGTCCAAGGCAAACAAACACAGTCCACAGAAACTCGATCCTCAACACGAACGGTTGCCTTCGACAACCAGCACCTCCCACACCTTCCCTTTTATAATTCAGCCAAGGCGTAGCTTCCTAATGCCTTCTCCTTTGCCTTTGGAGCCACCCCATTGCATTCCTCTGTCCTACTCACTTCTCTTTCCTGCACATTCGTGCATCCGGGATTTGTCCCAACTGTTCTTCATTACTGTCCAACTCAGGCTCCCAGCACAGCTGTGTCTCAGCCTGAGCGCGAGTAGAGGGGCCAGGCTCCTCGTGGGACTGTAAGTCTTGGAGCTCCTCAGAGCCTTCCTCTGACTCTTATGTCACTCCAGGCCCCTCCTCCTCATCTGATTCCTCAGACTCAGCTGCCGGATCCACTGGCTGGTGAGGAATCACAACAAAAGGACTCAAGGAAGGTTCCAGCTTAAAAGAATAGTTTTAAAAAGGAATTAGATAAAGAAAGGAAAACAACATCAATGGCATATTGTCAGAACTGCCATCCTTCGCTCCAGCCCTGCTACGCTAGATGCCAGCCTGCCATAAACTATGGGGGGAGGGAGCTGGGGGAACAGGGAAACCGAAACTAAGCTTAGTGCCATCCCGAGATATTGGCTCACCACCCCAAGGTTGCGGGCTTGGGAAATGGAATGCAAAGTCACATGATCTAACCCACCTTTACAAGGACAGTTACCAAAACAACAACTTTGAATGTGACTGGACAAGCGGGAGATAACAAGGGTGTGGAACGAGAAAGGGAAAGTTAACTGGGATGCTTTAACAACAACAGCAACAGCAACAGCAACAACAACAACAACAACAACAATAATAATAATAATAATAATAATAATAATAATAATAATAATAATAATAATAATAATAATAATAATAATAATAATAATAATAATAATAATAATAATAATAATAATAATAAATAATAATAATAATAATAATAATGTTGGAAGGGACCTTGGAGGTCATCCAACCCCTGCTCAGGCAGGAAAACCCTATACCATTTCGACAAATGGCTGTCCAGTCTCTTCTTAAAAACTTCCAGTGTTGGAGCATTCACCGCTTCTGGAGGCAGGTTGTTCCACTGGTTAATTGTTCTAACTGTCAGGAAGTTTCTCCTTAGTTCTAGGTTGCTTCTCTCCTTGATTAGTTTCCATCCGTTGCTTCTTGTCCTGCCTTCAGGCGTTTGGAGAATAGCTTGACTCCCTCTTCTTTGTGGCAAGCCCCTGAGATATTGGAAACTGCTATCATGTCCCCCTGTCCTTCTCTCAATTAAACTAGACATACCCAATTCCAGCAAACCGTTCCTATATGCTTTAGCCTCCAGTCCCCTAATCATCTTTGTTGCTCTTCTCTGTACTCTTTCTAGAGTCTCAACATCTTTTTTACATCGTGGTGACCAAAACTGGATGCAGTATTCCAAGTGTGCCTTACCAAGGCATTGTAAAGTGGTATTAATACTTCACGTGATCTTGATTCTATCCCCTGTTAATGCAGCCAGCACTGTGTTGGCTTTTTGGCAGCTGCAGCACACTGCTGGCTCATATTTAAGTGATTGTCCACTAGGACTCCGAGATCCCTCTCACAGTTACTACTATTGAGCAAGGTACCCCCTATACTATACCTGTACATTTGGTTTTTCTTGCCTAAATGTAGAACTTACTTTTTTCACCATTGAATTTCATTTTGTTAGATAGCCCAGTGTTCAAGTCTGTCCAGATCCTCCTGTATCTTAAGCCTGTCTTCTGGAGTGTTGGCTATTCCTGCCAGCTTGGTGTCGTCTGCAAATTTGATGAGTTCCCCATCTATCCCCTCGTCCAAATCGTTGATGAAGATGTTGAAGAGCATGGCCCCAGAACAGAGCCCTGGGCACCCCACTACACACTTCCTCCATGTAGATGCGGTTCCATTGAGACCACACGCTGAGTAGGCGGTCAGCCAGCTACGAATCCATCTGGTGGTGATGCTGTCTAACCCACATTTTTCTATCTTATCAAGTAGTAGGTTGTGATCTACTTTATCAAATGCCTTACTGAAGTCCAAGTAAATTATATCCACAGCATTCCTCTGATCCACTAATTTTGTCACTTTGTCAAAGAATGCAATAAGATTTGGTATGGTGGCAACGTCATTACAGTCCCTAAACGCCTCAGCTCCATCCGGCTCAATGATAGTACAGCACAAGGAACGTTGTGAAACAGTTGCGCAAATGATGCAGCAAAATAAAGCCAGCGCTGGGAGTGGATTGCTCCCGGCGCGCTATGACCCTCATTACCAACCCCACCCCTTCCCCCTGAACAGGCCAGATCTGTGGTTTTCCTTAAGGCGCAATGGCCTCAACCGGCGCATACCTCGTGCGTGCGTGGGGAAGGCATCTACCTACTCCCCAACCAGCTGTTGGCGGTGCAAGCCGTTTCAGGGCGGTCGCGCAATTGCCAGCCTAGTCACATAGTCATGGGCTCGCTCGTTGTTTCATATGGAATATCCGCCTCGACCACTGCGCACGTGAGACGTCCTCAAAGCGGCACCTCAGGGAATTCCAAGAACAGAGTAGAACATAGCCATGCTCCCTAGCATTGTGCAGTGGTACAGATCAGACCCAGTCCGCTGCCTCACCGCAGCCATTTGCCGTTCAGAGCCGCACCATGCAATGTGATGGGTAGTATCCGGGTAGGTCCATGGGATTAACAGCTTGGTGTAGGTACATTGCCCGATGGGTCATGGGTTGCCATCGAAAGGTGAATGGTAAACATTGGGGGACAACAGGGCACAGACCCTGAGGGATCACACAGCCTCCCACGCCCCCATGGCCTGTGGGGGACCCGCCACGGGTGCGGGGCGCTGGGACCCAGTAACCCACCGGCTGCTGGGTTAATGGGACACGGGAGGTCCAGTAGTATTCCGATGGGTCTGCCAGCGTCAGCGGTTCTGCCGTCCACGGAGGTAGTGCCTGCGTCTACTCCCCCCAGACCGGGGCCTCAGACTGGGTACCACCGGAACCTAGGACTGGTTCAACCGGAACTTGGTCGGCCCTGAACACGGGCAGGTTGTGACTCCGCACGGAAGACCATGGGGCAAAGTCAGTTCCTACCTCCCACAGTGCCATGACTGAGGGTACTGGAGACCTGTTTCCTCGTGTATCTGGCCGTAGGATGCCCCAGCGGCCGGCCGGGTGATTGTTGAAAACCCAGCTCCATCATCCTCTTCCATGACGCGCCTTCCCCCAGCCAAGATAGGTAAGGGCAGCACTGGGGTACGCGAGTGCTGTGTCCAGGTTGGTGAGGCTGCGCTGTAGCCTCCACCTCCCCGAGGATGCTGGGGCCCCTGCATCCTGGCCTCACTCACCGGGATAGCGCTGGTCGTGCCTAATACCTTAGGCCGCACCGCTGGACTGGGCATCCCCCCCAACGGCCTAAAAGTGTCGCTCGGAGCTGCCACTACCCGCCGTCCTTCAGCCACCGTTGTTGCCTCTTGCGTTCCCTCAGCCATCCCCCTATAGGGTAACAGCAAGGGTAACACAAGCGAAGGTGAGTCTGATTTTCCTGTCAACCATTACCAGTCCCTAAACGCTCCAGTCCGTCCAGCTCAATGATAGGAGACCAAGCACACAGGAAAGTTGAAACAGTTTGCTATTTAAGATGCAGCAAAATAAGTAGCGCTGGGAGGAGGTGGATGCTCACGGAGCGCTATGTACCTCATTACAACCCCACCCTTCCCCCCAGAAAACAGGCCAGCACCCGGTGGTTTTCCTTAAAGGCGCCTGCTTGCCGGCGCCAACCCCTCGTGCGTGCGTTGGAAAAAAAAAAAAAAAACACAAAAGGCACCTCCGTACTCCCCCACCAGCTGTTTGCAGTGCCCGAGCCATTTTCAGGCGGTCCGCGGCAAATGGCCGGCTTGGGGGGCTCTGGGGCTCCAAGGTGACTGGCGGAAGGTGGGTGGATGATCAGCAATGCTCCAAGCCGCCCTGCCGGTTTTATATCGTTCGGCCGCCAGCTGTTCGTCAGAGGCTATACGGGACGATGGGGACAGCAACAGCTTCCTCTTCGACCGTCAGCTGTCCGGTGGCGAGGGGGAGGACGGCGACCGAACCGACTCCGTCCCGACCATCAGCTGTCGGCTTCGTACGTCGTGCTGTTTGGCACCGACCAGGTTCCGCCGGGTATGGGACGCTGGGCTGCTACGTTGCTGCTCCTTCACCTTCCCCCGTGTGTCATGCGAGCCCGTAGGAGAGACGCAATCTGGCATGATCTGTTTGAAACCCCATGTTGGCTTTTAGTAATGACTTTGTTTGCCTCTAGGTGTTCGTTGATTCGTTGTTTGATTATCTTTTCCAGAATCTTCCCAGGTATTGAGGTCAGGCTGATAGGTCTGTAGTTTCCTGGATCTATTTTTTTCCCTTTTTTGAAGATGGGAACTACATCAGCTCTTTTCCAGTCCTCTGGTAGTTCCCCAGTGCTCCAGGATCTTTGAAAAATATAGTTCAGTGGTTCTGAGATCACATCTGCCAGTTCCTTGAGAACCTTGGGGTGTAATCCATCTGGTCCTGGTGATTTGAACTCGTCTAGGCTGGATAGGTGCTCACTTACCATTTTCTTGCCTATCTTGTGTTTCTAATCTATTTTTTATGGTACTGTTTTTGATAGGTTGGACTGTTTTTTCCCTTTGTGTAAAGACAGATGCAAAAAAGGAGTTAAATAGTTCTGCCTTCTCCCAGTTGCTTGTCACCTTCTTGCCACTTTCACCCACTAATGGACCAATCATTTCCTTAACTTTTTTCTTGTTTTTTACATGTTGAAAGAACCTTTTTTGTTATTTTTGACTTCGGTCACAAGCCTTAGTTCATTTTGAGCCTTAGCTTTCCTCACTTCATCTTTGCAGGCTCGGACTATTTGCTGATATTCTGCTTTAGTTATGTGCCCCTCTTTCCACTTTTTATACTTGTCCTTTTTATCTTTCAATTTATCAGAGAGTTCTTTATGCAGCCATGCTGGTTTCTTTTGAGAGCTGTTGTTTTTCTTCTTTGTTGGTATTGTGCTAGACTGGGCTTTTATTATCTCATTTTTCAAAATTTCCCAAGCTTCTTGAGTTGTTTTCCCCTTGAGGATTCTCATCCATGGAATCGTTCCCAAGCTCTCTCTAAGTTTATTGAAATTAGCTCTCTTAAAGTCCAAGACTCTAGTTTGACTGTGTTCTATTGCTTGAGCTTCCAGAATGTTAAATTCCAATATTGCATGATCACTCCCCCCCAAGGTTCCTGTGGCTTCAACACCTTCTATCATTTCATCTCTGTTAGTGAGGATTAGATCCAATATGGCTAATCCCCTAGTTCCCTTCTCTACTTTTTGGGAGACAAAGTTGTCTGCTAGGTTTGTCAGGAATCTGTTTGATCTTCCACTTGGTGCAGAGTTTGTCTCCTAATTGATGTCAGGGTAATTAAAGTCCCCTATTACTATTGTGATGTGCTTCCTACATACCTTAGTTAGCTGACTAGCAAAAAGTTCATCTATTTCCTGTTTGGTTGGGTGGCCTATAGTATACACCTATGGCAATGTCACCCCCCCCCTTTTATATTGACCCAAATGCATTCAAGAAAGTTTTCATCATTGTTGTGCTCTCTTTCTGTAGAGATGTAGTTATTTCTTATATAGAGAGCAACTGCACCTCCTCTTTTATTTGGTCTGTTTCTTTTAAATAATTTAAATCCCTGTAGCTGTGTGTTCCATTTGTGGGTTTCATCCCACCATGTTTCCGTAATGGCAACAATATCATATCTGCCCTCATTTACCTGAATTTCTAGCTCACCTTGTTTAGTGTTCATACTCTGTGCATTGGTGTATAGACATCTGAGTCCTTTATGACTGACCCTGTGTTTACTTTCTATAGAACCTGTGTGGTGCCTGAGTTCCCCTATTTTCTTACCACCTGTTTGGTTAGTGCACTTTGTGTGGCACTCACTATTAAAAGCTTGATTTTGCTTCACAGCAAGGTTGATATTCTTATCCACACACACATCTATGTTACATGCACTGCTAACCCTGTAATTTTTTGATTGCCGGGGACAGGGGTGTTCTGTATCAATTAACTCACTGTCCCCGTTGTTTAGTTTAAATATTCCTCCAGAAAATCTGTGAGTTTATTGCCAAGTAGCCTCAGCTACTTTCCTCCTCCCACCTTCTCCTTTTCAACTCACAGTTTGTAGCAATTCCCAGCAAGCTCTGGGCAGTTTAAATGCAATGAAGGTCCAATCAGCAGGGCCTCAGCTACTTTCCTCCTCCCACCTTCTCCTTTTCAACTCACAGTTTGTAGCTTTCATGTGCAACACCTCAGTTCTGGCTTTGTTTTACTGTAACTACTTAGCTTTTAGTAAAAGTATTCTTTTAGCTACAAATGGAGTTGAGAATCTTGCTTTCCTAGAAGACCAAGCTGGGGTAGGACTGACATTAAGCCAGAACTGCAATTTCAGTCCACCCAGAAGAATCAACTACCGTAGGGACTGTGCAAACATGTCTATTCCCAAAGGGGAACAAGAGGAGATGGAGACTTGGAAGGAAGCTGCCTCCAGGCCAGCGAGCAGACTGGGAAGTAGAGGAGAGAACCCAAAGATGGAAGAAGAAACTGAGAACCTGGGAAAGCAACAGGAAGCCTGGGACAGCCAACTCAAACTCAGAACCTGACCAAAAACGTCAGGAGAGAACCTGATGCCTCCACCCATGCTGCCCGAGGGGTGGCAAGCACCCTCTCCAGACAGGGCCAGACCCTGATGGTCATTTGGGATTGGGAGACTAGAAGAACTAGAGGAACCCTCTCCAGGAGTGAATGTCATCCGAGGAGCTGGGATCAGGGCTGGCTGCCCTGTGGCTCTATTTGAACTGGCACTGGCCGAGAGGGATCCCCAAGCCATGTGGCTCGAACAAGTAATCAACTTTCTCAGAGAGAGGTTCCCAGAGTTCAGGCTTCAAGACCACTCTGACCAACCGATCCCAGTGCCAATTCAAGACCCACCAGTAGTCATTGCTTATCCTGCTGTGGGCCCCCCAGCACCAGTCGCCCCACTGGCACCAACTGCCCTGCTGGCACCAGTCGTGCCACTGGCACCAATCGCCTTCCTAGGTCGAGGGAAGTGCCAACCACCAGGATTGGGAGTGAGATTCAACGGGGATGCAAAGCAGTTGGCATTCTTCCTAGCTCAAGTCTGGAACTACATGGACGAGTATGGGATATACCTCCCAGGCAATGTAGGCAGAGTGTGCTGTGTTGCCAGAGCCTTAGAGGGTGAAGCTGCTGAATGGCTCGTAATGCTGCATGATGATGATGCCGAAGAGCTATGCCACTTTGACAACTTCAAGCTAGCCCTTAGGCAGTGATTCAAGGATCCCCTGGTGAATCAGAAAGTGGTAACCCAAATCAAGACCATCAAACAAGGAAGGAGACCTGTGGCCATGTACATCCAGGAATTCCAGAGCCTAGTCGGCCAGCTGGCGAACTAGCCCCAGGAGATGCTGGTCAAGTATTTCCGAGATGGATTGAACTGTAAAGTGCTTTATGCCTGCTTGTCATGGGGGTCACCGAGGACCCTCTGACAGTGGTACATACTGGAAGGTGAGGTGGAAATCGACCTGACGGCATTCCACAAACCCACCTGGCAGGAATCATGACACCCCTATGCCCCAGAGAAGAGAGAGTCTCAAAGAATGGGAAGGAGGGTCTCCAGTCCCAGGCGATGCTCGATGGTATGCTACCGCTGTGGCAAGGATGGCCACAGTGCAGCCTACTACCCCCTCTCGTGATCAGCGCCACAGAGGCAGATATCTAGCAGGCAGGCAGGCATGTAGATGCGGGGCTGTCCTGAATAATCTATTTAAAAACCTAAAAACCCCCCCTAAACATGCCCAATTGAGAGGCAGCCCAGCTGAGAGGTGACCCAGCTGAGAGGCAGCCCAGTGTCCCAGTTGAGAGGCAGCCCGGCGGCCCAGCTGAGAGGCAAAGAGGTGGCCCAGTGACCCGGCATGGCAGCTTAGCGGAGGCAGTGAGGTGCAAACGGAGGCCACTGAGCAGTGGTGAAAGGGAGCTAGGTGGCAACAGACCAGTGGCTGAGAGCAGCATGGTGGACCCTAAGCAGCAGCTGTGCAGAGCTAAGTGGCAGAGGAGCGGAGCACCAGAGCAGCGACTGAGAGCAATGCGGCGGACCAGCATCAGCTGAGAGAAGCACGGCAAACAACTGAGCAGTGGCGGTGTCATGGTTCCGACAGATGAAACTCTTCAAAAGAACTTCAAGGCATTGTTTACCTTAAAGAATCTTTATTTTGAGTAACATAACATCGGCAGTGCATAATCAAAGCCAAAAACTAAATTCCCCTCCCCTGAGCACATAGTATCAAAGCACAATTCCCTCCTCCAATTAAAAGTCATAAATCACATTCCCCAATTAGTTTGAAGCACGGGCTTCCTCTCCAGTTCTTCAGCCCGCCAAGTCCTTATCAGCTCTGGTTACAATAACCTGTTTCTCACACTAGGTTTGGTGTTGTTATGTCTAGCTGGACTCTCATTCACATCCCCCCTCCCAGCATCATCTAACTCTAAAAGCAAAAGGTAAAAGTTGGCTACATTTCCATCTGTTGTCAATGCAAGAAACATCCGATGTTAGCAGCGTTGACATCCGGCCCCCCTTACAAAAAGGATAAATCCTGTAATATACACAAAAGCACAGGTTAGGGATTGCCTCTCGGTTTGTTAGGGTGTTTCTTATAAAACCTAGTAATGAGTCTATCAGCTTTCACATCGCTAGACTTCACCCAAGTGGCTTCAGACAACGAATATCCTTTCCATTGTACTAAATACTGCAATTTCCCTTTAAAAATTCTAGAATCAAGAATACGCTTTACTTCATAGTGAGTCTGTTCTGCCACCACGAGGGGTCCAGGTGCCTTCTTAGGGGGGAGGTCTTAAAGTGGAACCCCAATAAGGTTTCAACAGGCTGCAATGGAAAACAGGGTGAATTTTTCCTAAGAGCTTAGGGAGTTTTAATTCCACTGTGACCGGGTTAATGATCTTTACAATGGGGAAAGGTCCCAAGAACTTCGGCCCTAACTTCTTACTGGGTAATTTGAGCTGTAAATATTTAGTCGACAGATAAACCTTTTCCCCAACTTGGAATGTTCTTTGAGGAGCCCTTTTTTTAATCCGCCTGCTTTTTATATGTCGCGGACGCCTTTTTTAAAGCAGTTTTCGTGGTTTTCCAAACTTCTTCCCACCCCTTCACCTATTTATCAAGTGTCTGGGAAGTGGAGGGCGCCTGGGGGTATTCGGGTATCAGGTTGAACTCTTTTCCTGTGGCCACTTTAAAAGGTGTGAAGCCAGTGCTGCTGTGAACAGAGTTATTGTAAGCCACCTCTGCGAAAGGGAGGAGGTCAGTCCAGTTAGTTTGTTGGTAGGTGACATAGCATCTGAGATATTGCTCCACCATTGAGTTCGCGGATTCAGCCGCCCCATTAGTAGATGGATGAAAAGCAGATGATAGACCTTGAGATGAACCAATTAGTTTAAGAAAATGCCTCCGAAACCTAGCAGTGAACTGCACCCCCCTGTCCGAGATTATTTGTTTAGGTGCACCATGCAGCCGGTAGATGTGTTTCAAAAACATTTTGGTCAGTCGTTGTGCAGACGGGAGCCCTTTGCAGGCAATGAAATGAGCCTGCTTTGAAAACAGATCTATCACAGTCCAGATGACTGTATTTCCTCTACTTTCAGGTAGATCTACTATAAAATCCATAGCAATTTCTTCCCATGGTTGGGAAGGGTCTGCCACCGGTTGCAACAACCCAGGGGGTTTCCCTGGAATTCTTTTCATGGTGGCACATACAGCACAACTCCTGACATAGCTTTCCACATCCCGCTTCAATCCCGGCCACCAGAATTGCCAGCAGATGAGGTGTAGTGTTTTTAAATATCCAAAGTGTCCAGCCTGTTTTACGTCATGGCCATGTCGGAGAGCATTAAGGCGGAGGGTCTCCTCTTGCACTCAGTCAATTTTTTCGAGGTGTAGGCGCAAGGTTGTAAAGTCCCACTCTGGTTCTTTTGTAGTAGTACAGCTTCGACGGCCACGTCGCTGGCATCGGCTTGAATTACAAAGGGCTGCCCTGGGCAGGGATGCTTTAGGACCGGTTCAACAGCAAATAGTCTTTTTAGGTTCTCAAAAGCGGTCTGACAGTTCATAGTCCATGCTAGTGGTTGGCCCGGTCGCGGATTCCCCCCCCCCCTTTGCCTGTTTTTAGTAGTTCCGTAAGGGGTAGGGCAATTTCAGCAAAGGAGGGGATGAATTGACGGTAGAAGTTGGCGAATCCTAGGAAGCTCTGGAGCTGTTTGCGAGTCTTTGGAGGCTGCCATTCAATTACAGCTTTCACTTTGGTCGGGTCCATTTCAATGCCCTCGCTGGAAATTCTGTAGCCAAGATAATCCAATCGGGTCTGGTGAAACTCACATTTTGATAGTTTGACATAAAGTTTGGCATTCAACAGTTTCTTTAACACTTCTCTCACTAGTTTTACGTGGTCAGTCATATTCATGCTGTATATCAGGATGTCATCAAGATACACCAGAACCCCTTTGTATAAATGGTCATGTAGAACCTGATTAATCAGCTGCATGAAGACAGCTGGGGCCCCCTGTAGTCCAAACGGCATGACTTTAAATTGATAGCTCCCCATGGGACAGTTAAAAGCAGTCTTCCACTCATCTCCCTCCTTTATCCTCACCCGGTAATACGCCTCTCTCAGGTCTAACTTAGTGAAGACGCTCCCCTTTGCCAGGTGGGTTAGTAAGTCCTTCAGACCCTTATAATCCACGCAGAGATGAAGTGACCCATCTTTTTTTTCTTTAAACAACACCGGGGCTCCCACAGCAGACTTGGCCCATTCAATGACTCCCCTCTCTAGGTTTTTGTCCACATATCGCTGCATCTCCTCCATTTCAAGGGGGGACATAGCATACATCCTCGGTCGTGGGAGTTTGGCTCCCGGTAATAGTTCGATGGAGCAATCATTGGGTCGGTGGGCAGGCAGGGTGTCACATTCTTTCTCACTAAATGCCTCCGCTAGGTCCCAGTATTCACTGGGGATGAGTGGTTCACCTGGTTGCGATAAGGCAGCCATGTGCGCTAGCTCATTGGGTGGGCTAAAATCTCCTGTAACGTCCGTTGAGTTAGTGGGGGACTTGGGCACTATAGGTGGCCTCACAGTTCTCATTCCTTTCTCCCACCAGATAAATGGCTTCCATTTGTCCAACCAGGCTAGCCCTAGGATCACAGCCTCAGTCATTTTTGGAGCCACCATGAAACGAATGAACTCCCAGTGCTCACCTATTTCTAAGCATAAGGGGTTCGGTCAATTGTGTGACTAAAGTTCCTCCCATCAGGGAGCCATCGGCTTGCTCAAACCTCATGGGTTTGGAGAGCAGCTTTGCTCGTATGCCCATTTTCAGGGCAGGTGACAAGCTAATAACGCACCGGGAGCATCCAGAGTCGACTAGTAATTTTAAATCTACCTGTGCCCCTGTCTTAGGGATTATGAGTTTGGCAGGTAGTGAAAAAGGTGGGACGTGTCGACTCACCATCGGGTCATTCTCTCCCTCATCGTCCCTCATCGTAGAATGACGGCAGGTCCGACTTGGGTCTCGGCACTCTCCTGCGAGGGGGACGTGACTTGAGCAACAGGCTCCTGTACGATCCAGTTGGATTTCTCTTTCGTTGGCTGCTGGGTTGGTTTCTTCCTCGCTGGTGGTCCCGGTCTATTCTTCTGCTGGGGGTTAGGGACTGGGCAATTCACTGCTCGGTGTCCCTGCTGTCCACATCTGAAACACTTGATCGATGGCCCAGCAGGTGGTCTGGGATTCTCTACAGCCACAGCGATTGAAGGCTTTCGGGGGGGGGGGGTGGCTGTCGCTTGGGTTGTGTTGTGAGTCTGTGCCAGCCAGTGGACCCAGCAGCTGAGTCCGGGGAATCAGACGAGGAGGAAGGGTTTGGAGAGCCATCAGAGTCGGAGGAAGGCTCTGATGAGTTACAGGACTTACAATCTGATGAAGAGCCTGGCCCCTCCAATCGTGTGCAGGATGAGACTCAGCTGTGCAGGGAAGATGAGTCAGACTCTGAGGACTCAGAGCTGGAAGACATTATAGACGCTCGCAAACGAAGGCAGCTAACTAGAGCAGGACAGAGGGACGCAATGCGGCAACTCCAAAGGAGGAGGAGAAGGCATTGAGAAGCCACGCCTTGGGGGCTGCATAATAAAAAGGGAAGGTGTGGGCGGTGCTGGTTGCTGAAGGCAACCGTTTGCAAAGAACTTCAGTGTCAAGGGATCAGGGTCTGTTTGTTTTGCCTGTGAATTATTTCTTGTTTGACTCGTGCTCTGTTTTGCTTTTGAACCAACTATCCGTTGGAAAAGTGTTCTGTTGCTTTTGTTTTGTGGGAAAATTATCAGAACTGTATATCAAATAAAAAAGGGTTGGTTTTTCCAGCCTACTTTTAAAAGAGGGGTTGTCTTTGTGAAGTAACAAGGACGTACATAGGCTGGGACAGAACAGGTTGATTTGGCCTCGACTCGGCTTCCTGTGGGGGTGGCTTCTGATAGCGGGCGAGCTGAACATCTAGTCTTACTGCTGCCTGGTACCACTCTTGCAGCTGATCAGGGACTGCTCGATAAATACAAGCCTGGGAGAGGTGGTCGCCTAGTCCCTCCCTGAAGTGATGGACCAGGGATTGCTCGGGCCACCTCTCTATTCGGCCGGCTATCTTGCGAAACTCTCGTACATATTCCAGTGCAGGCCTGCCGGCTTGTTTTATTTTGTGGATTTGCTCCTCCGCTTTGAGGGCAATAGATGGGTCCTCGAACCTTGCTCTCTGTCCTAGGAGGAAGAGGTGGGGGTCCTCTAACTTGGGTGCTTGCTCGTTATACAAATTGTTCAGCCACTCGGATGCTTCTCCTTCCAAGCTGGACACAATCACGTCGACCATAGCGGCTGGGTTCGGATAGAAATAGGCACAGCGGTTCAAATGAGAGTGCACCTGATTGAGGAAAAAGATCAGCTTCTCCGGGTCCCCATTGAAGGCTCTAAGAGGTGGTGCCATCAGTGGTTGCTGGCCTCCCCACTGTGGGTGTTGCATCCCCAACTGTTGCTGCCCCCTCCATGGTGGCTGCCACATTCCCAGTTGCTGCAAGCCTCCCAACGGTTGTTGCGCGCCCGGGGGCTGTTGCTACCCCCCCTCCTGTTGTTGCATCGCCGGCGGCTGTGGCACTCCCAATTGTTTTACGACCCCCACCGATCTCAGCGACTGCTGTAATGGCACCCCCAGCTGCTGTGGGCCTCCCAGTGGTTGCTGCATGGGTGGGGGTTGCTGCCATCCCCACTGCTGTTGGCCCGCGGGGGTTTGTGGTGCCCCCAATTGCTGCAGGTCACCCTGCGACCACGGAGGTGGTTGTTGCTGGATCCCCATCGGTTGTGGGGCCCCCAGTGGTTGTTGCACGTTTCAGGGCGACTGCCAATCCCATTGCTGCTGCAGTGCTCCCAGCGGTTGTTGACCCCTTGGCAGCTGCATCATCCACAGTTGTTGCAAGGTCCCCATCTGCTGCTGCACTTTCAGGCGCTGTGGCCATCCCCAATTCAGCTGCTGCACTGCCAACGACTGCTGGCTTCCCAGCTGGGGAGGCTGTGGCATTTCCCATTGTTGTGTGGGCCCCGGGCTGGGTGGCTTTGAGGACTGGGAGGCTGCCCAAACTGCGCAGGGGGGGCTGGGGGTCTCCCTTGGTAGGAGTTGGTGGCTGCCTCTCCGATCATCCTGATCACTCGCATATGGGGAGCGGGAAGGTTGTTCTCCACTCTTCATCTCTAACTCCTCAAATCTTTCCACCAACTTCTCCACTGACTGGCTACGTGCTGCGCACAGGTACTTCCACTCACCCGAGTCCTCAGTGGTAGATGGTTTTGTGGTTCTCCACCGGTCTGGGGAACGTGAGGTGTGGGAATCCCTTTGTAGCAGCTCAGCCCCGTCTGCCTTTGAAGCACTTGAGGGTGGCAAGGCCGTCTTGAGGTGTCTGGAGTCTTTGCTGGGTAGGGTCCATTCCGATGACCAGATTAGCTGTCCTTGCAGCTTGGGCTTTGCATAACATTTCATAAAGGGAGAAGAACTTTTGTAAATTCTTAATTTTAAAAATTTCTGAAGTTTTTTAAAAAACAAATTCTTTTTTCAAGTTTTAAATTTCTTTTTTCAAATTTTTAAATTTCTTTTTTAAATTTTCAATTTCTTTGTTAAATTTTTCAATTCTTTTTTCAGTTTTTTCTTTTTCCAACTTTTAAATTTCTTAATTTTAAATTCTGTTTTCAATTTTTAAATCTTTTTCAATTTTCAATTTCTTTTTTCAATTTTTTTTGTAAAATTCTTTTTTCAATTTTTTATTTTTGTTTACAGCCCAGATTATTGTATTTTTTTCACAGCTGTTCTTTGTTGTTAAAGCTTTGAAGGTCACAGACACAGATTAGCTTTTCCCAGATTTTGCCAAGTCTTATATTAAAATCATAGCTGTCATAGTCTTCATCTGCCACTAGGTGTCAGCAACTATTTGTTTTTCAATTTCCAAAATGAACAATTATCTTTGAAATGAGAGTCTTAACCATTAAAACAATTTTAGATTTATCCAGATTTAAGTTTTAAGTTTCAGGTTTTATATTTATTTCACTTCCATATATTTTGATCCTCCATAAAAAGATTAATTCGCCGCTTCCATTAGTATAAGGGTGGGGCGGAAATCCCCCTCCTTCCCTTTTGGAGGTATTTTGCTTCTTGGGGATCTTAAATGTAAAACAGAAAAGAGAAGATCAAATTCCTCACCCAGTTTCAAGCACACTGTTCACAGTTGTGCTGGTTAGTGCTTTTGGACTTTGGTTGCAAGTAGCCTGGGCTGGTTGATACAATACGGCCAGCCTTTCTCCTGTCGGGTTAGAAGGCTTTCCCCAAGTCGAACTGAATGGCCGCCACCATTCCAGAATCGCTGGAGCACCCTTCTTTCTTCGTCGCCTCTCTGGGGTGACTTAGACCCATTTAGGGTCCCCAGGCAGGGCGAAATTAGCCATGGGGGTGCGGAGAATCCACAAGCCTGTGACCGGTCGCTACCGCACAAAACCAGAAGTTTTTTTTTTCTTTTCAATTTTTCAATTTCTTTTTTCAACTAAACAACTAAAAAAACAGTTTTTAAATTCTTAACAATCTAAGAGGAAAAAAATCACGGAAAAAGAGACGCACTTAAAACAGGGAAGATAGTGATGAATTTTTCAAGACAGAGAACAAAGGGTCAGGAACTTTTGTAAACTATTGTAAACTGGGAACAACAGGGAAAACATTAATTTTTAGAAATTTTTAATTTTTTAACAAACAAAAAATAATGGAAATAGAGACTGACATTATAGTGACTTGCAAAGTGTATCATATGTTTCAACTTATGCCCACAGAAGACCCAAACTATGTATGTATCAAATGTAAACTTCTTGAATTGCTAGAAGAAAAAGTAAAGGGTCTAGAGACAACTCTAGCCACTCTGAAACTCAATGAACAAAGCAAGAAACCCCAACCTAAACAAGCAGACTACACCAAAATTAAACACAATAGGGAGCAAACAGCTTCTAAAAAAATGACCCCCATATATGAACCTAAAGAAGAAAACCGATACACCCAAATTGAACACAATAGGGAACAAACAGCTTCTGTAAAAAACGACCGTATATATGACCATAAAGAGGAAGACCGATGGAAATATGTCACTTTTAGAAGTAAACAACAACCAAGAGCAAAGCCCCTACTATCTACCCTAGCCCACTGCAATGAAGCCCCTCTGGAACTGAACAATCACTTTCATAGCCTCCCATAGCCTTTGCTGGGTCAGTTACCAAAACAACTTCTTTGAATGTGACTGGACAAGCAGGAAATAACAAGGGGGTGGAACGAGAAAGGGAAAGTTAACTGGGAAGCTTTCATGTGCAAAACCTCAGTTCTGGCTTTGTTTTACTGTAACCACTTGGCTTTTAATAAAAGTATTATTTTCGCTAGAAATGGAGTCAAGAGTCTTGTTTTCCTAGAAGACCAAGCTGGGGCAGGGCTGATGCATATATAATAATAATAATAAAGTTTTGTCTCTTTATCTATATTTGGATCTTGTTGTTCTTGTCGGTCTAGCTTCTTTACCTTCTTTGAGTCTATCCTCATCATGTTTTTCATTATCTATATCCTCTCCTCCTCCAGCTCCCTTGTCTTTAATTTGTGGTTCCTTTTCTTCTATGGCCTGTGCTAATATCTCACCTTCTTCTCTTGTCTCTCTTTCCACTAATTCTTCCTCACAACCAAAGTTTAGTCTATAGAATTCTTCTCTTATCGGTCTAGTCTCTTTTACTTCTTTGAGTCTATCCTCATCATGTTTTCCATTATCTATATCCTCTCCTCTCCCAGCTCCTTTGTCTTTGATTTGTGGTACCTTTTCTTCTATGGCCTGTGCTAATATCTCACCTACTTCTCTTGTCTCTCTTTCCACTAACTCTTCCTCACTACCAAAGTTTTGTCTATAGAATTCTTCTGCTTTATCTATTGTGTCTAGTCGAAGCCTTTTTTCCTGCCACACCACCATAATCCCTTCTGGTGTCAGCCATCTAAAATTAATATTTTTTCTTGTCAATTTGAAGGTTATTCGTTGGTAAGGTCTTCTCAAATCCCTCACCCTTCTAGGTACTTGCTTAAGTACAATTAATTGCCTACCTCAATATTCCAGTGGATCGTCTCTAGTCTTAAATAATATCCCTAACAGATTTCTTGACAAATCTAATGTGAACTTCTTTAGGGAGATTGTGCCGTCTCGCGTAATTTGTATGAATTCTATAGATTTCATCGATCTCATTCTCCATCTCTTTTTTGTCAATCCCTAAAGCTCCCACCAGTAGGTCTGTCATCATCTCTGGTAGATCTTCGCCTTTCATCTCTCTAACGTTTTGAAACCGTAGGAAATGGGCGGCCTTCTCTAATTCCAGGGAGATGACTGTCTATTCCAATTCTCTGTTAGCTTGGGTTAAACTCTCATTCATTTCGTCTACTCTCTTTTCTTCTTTTCCCATTCTTTCTTCCATTTCCTGTAATTTTTGTTCATTTTTCATAATCTGTTGTTGAAAACACTCAAATTTCCCGTCCATTAACTTCATCTTTTCCTTAAGTTCTCCTGTGTCATTTCTCACTTCCCCTATTTCTTTTTTTATGACTTCATGATTTTTACACATCACCTCTTGCATTGATTGCAACATTATTTGTAAGTCTTTAAATGAATTCGCTCTATCTCTTTGAGTCACCTCTTCCAAAGATCTTTGCCTAGCTGGGCTTGGTTCCATTGTTATAGTTTGTGTTGTCTGTTTCTTTACTGTTCCAACTCTCGTGAGATTGGGAATACTTGTCATCCTTCTCAACTCTTCAAACCAACCTCCCCACTTATTTACAATTTTTATATTTCTCTCCAGTATACCAAGGTTATCACAATTAAATCAATAGATATAATTAACAATGATTCTTTTAGTTAATATAGATATCAATATTTTCAAAAAGTTCAATAAATATATATAGTTTTCGCCCTTGCTGTACTCACAGTTTCCTCATATAGTTTTTCCCTACAGTTCCTTTTAAACCTTAAAGTCAGAGAGTTTTTGCTCAAATATCAATTTGTACTTGCAGACAAAACTAAGTGTATTTTAAAGTCACAGGTTTGTTATTTCCTCTTTAAATTAGTGGATCAGAGGAATGCTGTGGATATAATTTACTTGGACTTCAGTAAGGCATTTGATAAAGTAGATCACAACCTACTACTTGATAAGATAGAAAAATGTGGGTTAGACAGCATCACCACCAGATGGATTCGTAGCTGGCTGACCGGCTGTACTCAGCGTGTGGTCCTCAATGGAACCGCATCTACATGGAGGGAAGTGTGTGGTGGGGTGCCCCAGGGCTCTGTTCTGGGCCCAGTGCTCTTCAACATCTTCATCAACGATTTGGACGAGGGCATAGACGGGGAACTCATCAAATTTGCAGACGACACCAAGCTGGCAGGAATAGCCAACACTCCAGAAGACAGGCTTAAGATACAGGAGGATCTGGACAGACTTGAACACTAGGTGTTATCTAACAAAATGAAATTCAACGGTGAAAAAAGTAAAGTTCTACATTTAGGCAAGAAAAACCAAATGCACAGGTATAGTATAGGGGGTACCTTGCTCAATAGTAGTAACTGTGAGAGGGATAATAATAATAATAATAATGATAATGATAATGATAATAATGATAATAATAATGATAATAATAATAATAATAATAATAATAATAATAATAATAATAATAATAATAATAATAATAATAATAATAATAATAATAATAATAATAATAATAATAATAATAATAATAAAGTTGGAAAAATGGAAAAAGTTGTTGAGAATGAGAGGGTGAAGATCTTGTGGGACTTTCGAATACAGACAGATCGCCATTTGGAACACAATACGCCGGATATCGCAGTTGTAGAGAACCGAAACGTACAGCTGATTGATATTGCTGTACCAGGAGATGCCAGAGTCAAAGAAAAAGAACTGGAAAAAATTATGAAATATCGCGACCTGGCCATCAAAACTGTGCGATTATGGATGAAACGTGTAACAGTGGAACCCATTGTCATTGGGGCACTGGGAACTATGTCCAAAAACTTTGCAAAATACATCAAGAAATTGTAGCTTCCTGCAATAACTCCAGCAATGTTACAAAAAACTGCGCTACTCGGAACATCTTATATTTTAAGAAGGTACCTGGTTGACACCTAGGATGCTGGTAGCAACCCGTGTCAACCATCAGCGCCAGCCAATTTGAATGTTCAGTTGACTGAGGTTCATGTTTAATGAATAAAAGATAATAATAATAAAGTTGGAAGGGACCTTGGAGGTCATCTAGTCCAACCCCCTGCTCAGGCAGGAAACCCTATACCATTTCAGACAAATAGCTGTCCAGTCTCTTCTTAAAAACTTCCAGTGTTGGAGCATTCACCGCTTCTGGAGGCAGGTTGTTCCACTGGTTAATTGTTCTAACTCTCAGGAAGTTTCTCCTTAGTTCTAGGTTGCTTCTCTCCTTGATTAGTTTCCATCCATTGCTTCTTGTCCTGCCTTCTGGCGCTTTGGAGAATAGCTTGACTCCCTCTTCTTTGTGGCAGCCCGAGATATTGGAACACTGCTATCATATCCCCCCTTGTCCTTCTCTTCATTAAACTAGACATACCCAATTCCAGCAACCGTTCCTTATATGTTTTAGCCTCCAGACCTCTAATCATCTTTGTTGCTCTTCTCTGTACTCTTTCTAGAGTCTCAACATCTTTTTTACATCGTGGTGACCAAAACTGGATGCAGTATTCCAAGTGTGGCCTTACCAAGGCATTGTAAAGTGGTATTAATACTTCACTGATCTTGATTCTATCCCTCTGTTAATGCAGCCTAGCACTGTGTTGGCTTTTTTGGCAGCTGCGCACACTGCTGGCTCATATCTAAGTGATTGTCCACTAGGACTTCCGAGATCCCTCTCACAGTTGCTACTATTGAGCAAGGTACCACTATACTATACCTGGTAGATTTGGTTTTCTTGCCTAAATGTAGAACTTTACTTTTTTCACCGTTGAATTTCATTTTGTTAGATAGCGCCCAGGTTCCAGTTTGTTCAGATCCTCCTGTATCTTAAGCCTATCTTCTGGAGTGTTGGCTATTCCTGCCAGCTTGGTGTCGTCTGCAAATTTGATGAGTTCCCGTCTATCCCCTCGTCCAAATCGTTGATGAAGATGTTGAAGAGCACTGGCCTAGAAACAGAGCCCTGGGGCACCCATACACACTTCCCTCATGTAGATGCAGTTCCATTGAGGACCACATGCTGAGTACGGCCGGTCAGCCAGCTACGAATCCATCTGGTGGTGATGCTGTCTAACCCACATTTTTCTATCTTATCAAGTAGTAGGTTGTGATCCACTTTATCAAATGCCTTACTGAAGTCCAAGTAAATTATATCCACAGCATTTCTCTGGTCCACTAATTTTGTCACTTGGTCAAAGAATGCAATAAGATTTGGCATGATCTGTTTTTGACAAACCCATGTTGGCTTTTAGTAATGACTTTGTTTGTCTCTAGGTGTTCGCTGATTTGTTGTTTGATTATCTTTTCCAGAATCTTCCCAGGTATTGAGGTCAGGCTGATAGGTCTGTAGTTTCCTGGATCTATTTTTTTCCCTTTTTTGAAGATGGGAACTACATCAGCTCTTTTCCAGTCCTCTGGTAGTTCCCCAGTGCTCCAGGATATTTGAAAAATATAGTTCAGTGGATCTGAGATCACATCTGCCAGTTCCTTGAGAACCTTGGGGTGTAATCCATCTGGTCCTGGTGATTTGAACTCATCTAGGCTGGATAGGTGCTCACTTACCATTTTCTTGCCTATCTTAACTTGTGTTTCTAATCTATTTTTTATGGTACTGTTTTTGATAGGTTGGACTGTTTTTTCCCTTTGTGTAAAGACAGATGGAAAAAACGAGTTAAATAGTTCTGCTTTCTCCCTGTTGCTTGTCACCTTCTTGCCACTTTCCCCCACTAATGGACCAATCATTTCCTTCACTTTTTCTTGTTTTTTACATGTTGAAATAAGCTTTTTTTTGTTATTTTTGACTTTGGTCGCAAGCCTTAGTTCATTTTGAGCCTAAGCTTTCCTCACTTCATCTTTGCAGGCTCGGGCTATTTGCTGATATTCTACTTTAGTTATGTGCCCCTCTTTCCACTTTTTATACTTGTCCTTTTTATCTTTCAATTTATCAGAGAGCTCTTTATGCAGCCATGCTGGTTTCTTTTGAGAGCTGTTGTTTTTCTTCTTTGTTGGTATTGTGCTAGACTGGGCTTTTATTATCTCATTTTTCAAAATTTCCCAAGCTTCTTGAGTTGTTTTCCCCTTGAGGATTCTCATCCATGGAATCGTTCCCAAGCCCTCTCTAAGTTTATTGAAATTAGCTCTCTTAAAGTCCAAGACTCTAGTTTGACTGTGTTCTATTGCTTGTGCTTCCAGAATGTTGAATTCCAATATTGCATGATCACTCCCCCCCCAAGGTTCCTGTGGCTTCAACACCTCCTATCATTTCGTCTCTGTTAGTGAGGATTACATCCAATATGGCTAATCCCCTAGTTCCCTTCTCTTCTCTACTTTTTGGGAGACAAAGTTGTCTGCTAGGTTTGTCAGGAATCTGTTTGATCTTCCACTTGGTGCAGAGTTTGTCTCCCAGTTGATGTCAGGGTAATTAAAGTCCCCCATTACTATTGTGATGTGCTTCCTACATACCTTAGTTAGCTGACTAGCAAAAAGTTCATCTATTTCCTCTGTTTGGTTGCGTGGCCTATAGTATACACCTATGGCAATGTTATTTCCCCCCCCCTTTTATATTGACCAAAATGCATTCAAGACAGTTTTCGTCATTGTTGTCCTCTATTTCTGTAGAGATGTAGTTATTTCTTATATAGAGAGCAACTGCACCTCCTCTTTTATTTGGTCTGTTTCTTTTAAATAATTTAAATCCCTGTAGCTGTGTGTTCCATTTGTGGGTTTCATCCCACCATGTTTCCGTAATGGCAACAATATCATATCTGCCCTCATTTACCTGAATTTCTAGCTCACCCTGTTTGCTGTTCATACTCTGTGCATTGGTGTATAGACATTTGAGTCCTTTATGACTGACCCTGTGTTTACTTTCTATATAACCTGTGTTATATAGGATCTCGGAGTCCTAGTGGACAATCACTTAAATATGAGCCAGCAGTGTGTTGCAGCTGCCAAAAAAGCCAACACATTGTTAGGCTGCATTAACAGAGGGATAGAATCAAGATCACGTGAAGTATTAATACCACTTTACAATGCCTTGGTAAGGCCACACTTGGAATACTGCAATTCCAGTTTGAGTCACAACATGTTAAAAAAGATGTTGAGCTCTAGAAAGAGTACAGAGAAGAGCAACAAGATGATCGGGGGCTGGAGGGCTAAAAACATATAAGGAAAACGGTGGCTGGAATTGGGTATTTCTAGTTTATGAGAGAAGGACGCGGGGGGTATGATAAGCAGTTTCAATATCTCAGGGGCCTGCCACAAAAGAAGAGGGAGTCAAGCTATTCTCCAAAGCGACGGAAGGCAGGACAAGAAGCAAAGGATGGAAAACTAATCAGGAGAGAAGCAACATAGAACTAAGGAGAAAACTCCTGAGAGTTAGTAGAACAAGTAAACCGTGGAACAACTGCCCAGGAAGCGGTGAATGCTCCAACACTTGGAAGTTTTAAGAGGAGACTGGACAGCCATTTGTCCGAAATTGTATAGGGTTTCCTGCCTGAGCAGGGGGTTTGACTAGATGACCTCCAAGGTCCCTTCCACGTTATATATTATATTATTATTATTATTATATCTATTATTAATATTATTATTTATTATTATATTATTATATGATTATTATTTATTATTAGTATTAATCATTGCACAGTCAGCCAGATGTTCAGACTGGATTTGGCATTTTTGTCTACCTATCGAGTCCTTACCAAGGACCTGGGATAGGCAGATGTGGATGTTTGATGGTATTACAGATATCGTCGCAGGATGGAAGCAGTTCCTAGTAAGGCCGCCTTTTGCAATTGACTAATGGCAAATTTGTCAATGCCAATGGTGTTCAAGTGGTGCTCCAGTTGTTTCGGGATTGCACCCATTGCCTATTACTATTGGTACTACCCTTGCTTGCCTTTGCCACAGTCTTTCTATTTCTATTTGTAGGTCTTTGTATTTTGTTATCTTCTCCAGGTCTTTCTCGTCTATTCTGCTGTCTCCAGGCACTGCCACATCCACTATCCAGACTTTTTTGTCTTTTTTATTGACAATGGTTAAGTCCGGGGTGTTATGTTGCAGGTGCTTGTCTGTTTGAATTCTGAAATCCCAGAGCAGTTTAACTTTATCATTTTCTATGACTTTCTCTATTTTATGATCCCACCAGTTCTTGCTTACAGGCAAATGATATTTCTTGCAGATCTTCCAATGCACCATTGTTGCTACTTTGTCATGTAGTAATCTTCCTCGTCCAGACTCTTAATGTTATTTTCGTGGGGCATCTTGATTCCTTCAGTTTTCACTATTTTTCCTTGTTTGACAGTAAGTGTGGCACATTTGTCCAAGCCAAACTCCATTGCAATATCTTGGCTATATATACGGACAGTGTTCAGCAGCGATTCTATTTCAGATGATGTTTTTCCATACAGCTGCAGATCATCCATGTAAAGGAGGTGGGATAGTCTGGCAGATGTTTTTGATGTTTGATAGCCATGTCCTGAGTTATTCAGTATTGTTGACAGAGGAAACAGTGCAATAACAAATAGTAATGGTGATAATGAATCTCCTTGAAATATTCCTCTCTTGATGTTAACTTCTCCCAGTCTCACTATTGACCTGCAACTGTGTCTTCCATTGTGCCATCGATCTTTGCACAAATTTTCTGATGTTTCTGCTGACTCCTGTTATTTCTAGGCACTTGATTATCCAGTCATGTGGCAGAGTGTCAAATGCCTTTTTGTAGTCAATCCACACCACATTCAGGTTGGTCTTCCTTTTCTTGAAGTTTTCCAAGATCATTTTGTCTATTAGGAGTTGATCTTTTGTTCCTCTGCTATTGGGGCGTTTTCCTTTCTGCTCAGGTGGAAAGAGATTGTTTTCAACTAGATG
This sequence comes from Azemiops feae, assembly GCA_023970755.1. Lineage (NCBI taxonomy): Eukaryota > Metazoa > Chordata > Lepidosauria > Squamata > Viperidae > Azemiops > Azemiops feae. Next base: position 20,125 of record JALGBA010000656.1, on the reverse strand, counting down.
CTGTTGTACTGCATCAGCTACCACACCAGTTAGCAATTTAAAAGTTGTTGGTAAGCAGGTAATTGGCCTGTAGTTGCCTGGTGTTGCTCCTTTTGCTGGATTTTTCATTATTAGGTAGGTTTTCCCAGTTGTTAGCCACTTTTCAATTTCTCCTCCTTGTAGTATATTGTTGAACTGCTTGGCAATGAGTGGGTATATAACAGTTAGATGTTTCAACTAAAACCCATGCAGTTCATCTTCACCTGGTGCTGACCAATTTTTGATCTTCCTTGCTCTTTTTTCTACCATTTTTGTTGTTATTACTAGTTCTTTCATTTCAACTTCTGTTTTATTTGCATCCACCTCTTTTAACCAAGCCGCATCCTTGTTGTATTTCTTTGGGTTATCCCATATCTGCTTCCAGAACTGCACTGTTTCTTCCTTGTCAGGTACTGACTGATTCATTGCAGTTTCTCCATTGATGGATTGGTAGAAACGTTTCTGATTGGATTGAAATTGGAGGTTCTGCCTATAATTTGCAATTCGAGCTTCGTATCTATTGATTTTCCTGGCTATAGCTGTTATTTGCTGCTTTATTATTTCCAGTGCTTCCTTGATCTTCCTTGTTTCTAAGTGGTATTTCTTGATTAGGTATTCTTTGGTCTTCTTGTTCTTCAGCTTCTTTTCTTTCATCTGTTCTAGCTTGCTTGCATGTGATCTTAACTTGCTGATCTTATTTTCTAGTCTAACCTTCCATTTTTGTGGTGCACTGTTTGTTTGTTTTTCTTCTTTGTTGATTTTGCATCCCAGGTATTCAGTTATAACTGCAGCTGTGCTGTACATTAGTTGGTTTGTTTCTTGCAGTGAATTGGTGCTTATACTTGATATTGCAGTATTTGCATCTTTTAATGCTTGTGCTAGCTGTTTCTTTGGAACAAGCTTCAATGCAGGCAGCCTTATTCTGTTGTTTTTGTGCTGTTCTAGATGCTCAGTTATTCTTTGTTTCAATTCTTTTATTTCTTTAGTTAGAGGGCTTTGTTCTTCCTGAGGAAGAGGTGTCTGGTTTCCAAATGAGAACAGTTGTATATCTCTGCTGGATTCCTTCACTGCCAACTCCCCCTGGTTTGCCTCTACATTCTGAATTACTTCTGGCAAGGCTTTGATTTCTTTGCCCTGGGTAAACCTTTGCAGTTCATCCAATTCTGTTTCTGTGAATACTTTATTTCGTATTATAAATCGGCGTTGATCTCCTAGTCTCTGTTCTGTTATTTCTGATTCTGGATGTTGTTCTTTCCAGAACTGGTGCATTCGTTTTAGATATCCTCTTCTTGTTGGACTTGATCTGTAATAACAGATCATTATTTCTTTGTTTTCAATCACTGTGTATTTGCGACGGGTAAACACTTTTTCTTCCAGTAGTTCTGCAGCTGCTGGCCCTGGTTGCTCAGCCAACAGTCCTGAGTCCTGTAACCCATTTTTCACCAGATATCCAGGAACTCCAACATCTAGCACGGACCTTGTTAACCCGGGCGACATCCGAGCCAGTATGGCATTCTGAAATTTACATCTCACCATATTTTTTAGGGGAGAGACACTCTTTGTCTGACTTCTCTGATGAGACCTGTCCAGTATGGTTGAACCTCTGGCATAGCTATTATTATTATTATTAACTTCTCTACAAGTACCTTGGCTACCATAGTGGCATGCTGGTCCTTTGTTGGAAAGGCTTGTGCATAACGGGTGAAATGATTGGTCACAACCAATACATTTCCTCGTCCACTTGTATCCGGTTACAGACAGAGGAAGTCGATGCAAACTAGATCCAAGGGCCCATGGCTTTGCAGGTGGCCCATCGGTGCAGCCCTAGATGGTAAGGTCTTTCTTTGGATACAGCACAGGCAGGATCGACAATAGTCTCCAACCTCTGTCTTCATACAAGGCCAATAAAACTGGTCCCTCACTAGCTTAAAGGTCTTCTCTGGCCCCAGATGTCCATGCTCATCATGTAGCACAGTCAACACCGCTTCCCTATGCTTTTCTGGGAGCAAGAGTTGCCACTTCTCCTCGGGCCCATCGGAAGGGCCCTTCCAATAGACCACACCATTCCGGAGCTGTAAATGGTCCCACTCTTTATACAGGACCTGGGCTCCCCTCGATGGGGCAGTGAGTAAAACCTCTCGCTGACCACTTCTCAAAGCCCTTTCAGACAAGCCACAAAGGGGATCTTCCGCCTGGTCTCTTTTCAAATCTTTCTTAGTCAGAACAAACATACCCTCCCCTCTAACTTGAATGGGGTTACAATACAGTTTAGGAACACCTGCAGTAGTGACCCCTATTGCTTCTGCCCCAATTGCTCCTCGAACTCAGTGCTCGACCCCCTGATATAAAGTTTGAATACCATCAGAGGTCAATCGGACCCATTCTTCAACATGTACCTCCGGACCATGAGGTCTCCTCGACAGGGCATCTGCATCCCTGTTCCTCACACCCGGCCGGTACCTCAGGCTAAACCTGAATCCGGAAAGGGCAGCTAGCCACCGATGCCCCTTGGCATCGGGTTTGGCGGTTGTGAGCAGGTACGTAAGTGGGTTGTTGTCTGTCTTAACCTTGAACTCTGCCCCATATAGGTAGTCCTTTAATTTATCTACTACCGCCCACTTAAGTGCCAAAAGTTCCAGCTTATGGGTGGGATAATTCTTTTCGGCTAAAGTTAGGCCCCTGCTGATGTAGGCTTCAGATGTTTATCATGCTCCTGATACAATACCCCCCCCCCAAGGCCATCCCGACTAGCATCAACATGTAGTTCATATGGCCGGTTAGGATCTGCATAAGCCAAGACGGGGGCATTCATAAGCCTCCATTTCAGCTGGTCAAAGGCTTGCTCACACTGCCCAGTCCACTCTGCCTGAATGGATTCCCGAGACTTCCTGGGCCCCTTATTTCGATGGGCCTGGTTCAAATGACCAGACGCATCCTCTACCTCTTCACTCTTTAACAAATCATTAAGAGGACGAGCTATCTTTGCAAACCCTTCAACAAACCTCCGATAATATGAACAGAACCCAACAACGATCGCAATTCGGCCACATTTTGGGGTCTGGGCCAGGAAACAATGGCCTCAAGCTTTGTGGGGTCAGTTAATACCCCTTCTGCAGAAACAACATGACCCAAATATGTAACAGATGGTTGGTAAAATTGGCATTTCTCCAATGACAACTTCAACCCTTCCTCATGGAGCCTTGTCAATACCTTCTCCAAGCGCTCCTCATGTTGTTCGAGAGACTCACCAAAGACAATAATATCATCTAGGTAAACTAGCACCTCTATCAAGTTCATGTCTCCCACCGTCCACTCCATAAGCCTCTGAAAGGTCACCGGGGCCCCTGATAACCCTTGGGTGGGGCATTCGATTGAATTCATAATACCCCAAGGGACAGATAAAAGCAGTTTTCTCTCTATCTTCTGGATGCATGGGAATCTGATGATAGCCACTCCTTAAATCCAACACACTAAACCACTTTGCCCCTGATAGACACTGCAAAGCATCCTCTATTCGAGGGGTTGTGTACTGATCTGGAATGGTCCTCCGATTGAGAGTGCGATAGTCTATACACATTCTCAAGGATCCATTCTTCTTATGGACCACCACTATGGGAGAGGCATAAGGGCTTCGAGATTCTCTGATGATCCCAGTCCTCTTCAACTCCACTGAATGTTCTCTAAGATCATCTAAGTCACTCAAGGGAATCCGCCGGGATCTCTCTCGAAAAGGCTTATCCTCCTGCAAACGGATTACATGTTGAGCGCTCCTAGCACAGCTCACATCAAACTCATCTTTTGAGAACAGGTGTTGCCACCTCCAAAGCTGGTCTCTAGCCTTCTCTCGCCACTCTTCGGAAAGCTGCACATTCTTAGGATAGAATTGATCAATTGAAACCCCATCCTCAGTCTTTTCCCTAGTATCAGGAGGCACAATTGGGGTGGCTGGGCTCACCTGCCCCAACAACATCCGATCTCTCAACCTCACAGGGAGATTTGTAATATTCCGGACTCCAACTGAAATCTGTCCTCTGGCCTGCCGTAGAGCCTTTGTAGCAACCACCTCTGGGATTACCTCCACTCCAGCATTCTGCCTTCTAGGATCGGATTTGAGGATGAGGTAAGGGCCAGGCTGTTTCCAGTCTAATCTAACAGAGGCCCGCAGACACACCACCTCCCCTGGTTGCAGTATCCTCTTCGCTTGATCTAATTTCCACAATTGTCCCACCCCCTCTGCCGGGGCCTGTTGCTCCCACATCAAGTGTTGATATGCTGTCTGCAGTGCGGGGTGAACATCCCCTATAACCGAGTCATTCCCTACTGGGACAATTGGGGTGAGTAAACGCCTAACTAAATTGGTATTCGTCCCCACAATCAATGAGCCCTGGCTAGCTCCTGGGGGACGGGTACACACAATGGCCAAGGTGTCAAAGGTCTCTGTGTATCCAGCAACGGAGGGCCCAAATGTTAGCTGGATAGGCAGATACCTATCATATGGGAACTTCTCGGTTCCAATGCCCCAAATCCTCAAATCGCCCAACTTCTGTATGGGTATATGCGTCAAGTGCCTATCATAAAAATCCCGATATAATAATGTCACTTGTGCACCTGAATCCAAGAGGGCCCTCATATAAATACCTTCCACTTGTACTGGCACCAATGGAGAGAGGCCCACCAGCTGTTTAGGAATTTTGGCAGTAGGAGACACAGCATCTGGTTCAACGGCCTGTACTTGAGTCCCCAAAGACTGTTGCTGGGGCCCTGTCGCTCTGACTTCGGGGGGCTCTAGAATATGGGGGTCTCTTGCCAAAGATGATGTTCCCATCACCCCTATCACTGATGGGAGCTTTGGGGGAGCTCCACTCACGGGAGGTGACACCCAAACCTGCCCTTGGTCACCCCTTTGATTGGAGCTAGCTGATATTGCTGGGCACCCAGTTGGCTCCCTCACCGAGGCCCTCGATAGTTTCCCGACTGAACTTCCTGTTCTTCTATACGGTTTTGTACAAGTACGCCTGTAATGTCCTACACCCCCACAGTTCTAACAAATCACTGGCCTTGCCGGATTGTCAGTTGAGATGGAAGAGCCCATCCCCACACTGACTGGTCCAGCCCGACCTCCATTCAAGGGCAGACCACCCATTGCTGTCCACGAGGCCATCATCTTGGTTAAGTTTGATATCTGAACTTGCATAGTTGTCAGCCGGTCATCATCATCTCCACCCTTCCTCACTCCCGTGCCTGGGAGCCATCCCAATGATGAATCGGCTGTAGCCTCTTTAGCCTCCTCTACCACTTCCATCGCCCTAACTCTCCTTATGAGATCATGATACCCCCAGATATTCCCTTTAGCTTCAGTCTTTATTTGGTTCCAAACTGGGTCCGAGACTAAAGCACCCCGGGAAAGTTGCTCCATCCGGGCTTGCTCCACTTCAGTTGGATTCAGCCCCCCCTTTCCACAACCTGGTATAATAATTTGTTCAGTCGTCTTATATACTCAGACAGCTTTTCACCTCTTTTGATACATGTGCTCAAAGCGAAACAGTAAACTAGAAACTGTCTCGGCAGATCCAAATTCATCATGCAATAGAGGGAGGTAGTCCCGCACAGTAAAATGCCCTCGGCTCAGCGTTAGACTTTTGATGGCTTCTGCAGCAGGGCCCTTTAAACTTTCTCTGACCCTCTGCTTCTTTTGAGCATCTGGTATGTACCACTCTTCAACTGCTTGTACTGCCTGCTCCATCCAGGTTTCATATTCTTCCTCCCCCTCTGGTACTGGTTGCATCCCTGAGAAGATACGTAGTTTCTTATACCCAGCCCCCACGCAATAGCTGCCAGTCAGGTTTTAGATGGGAGTCAGGCTTCCCCCAGCCTGTACAGAGCCTGCCTCTGCTGCCCCTACAGTAAATGAAGTACGTGTCTCCTTTTTTTGGCCCAATGATTTAGCTGAGAGCGTGACCCAAACAGTCGGGAATATCACCCCTGCCCTAGTATCCTCAGTTAATTGAAGGCTCTCAACCTGAAAGCACACTGGGACACTTTTCTTCCACTCCAAAAGAACATAAAAATGGAAAAAGTCCCGGTTCACCCTTGTGTCCACCACATATACCCTCTGGTCAGGGACAAGAGTCCTCAATGTCTGTAAAATTCGCTCTTCTGGCCAAACATTGCCAGGGACATCAATTACTACACTCGACTTTACCTCACTATTCTGGTCCTCACACCACTTAATAACGGTGGTGGAGTCCATTTTGCTCACTTGACTCCTTCCCCATGTGAGGCCACCTGCCCCCCCTCTAAAAAGAGAAAGGCCGGACAGGAAATCTCGGATGAGCCCCCACATGTAGTGCCACCCCCATAGGGACCACTAAAGTCCGGGTCCCCTTGGCCTCCTCTTGATCTGGCTGCCGGTCCAAGGGGTCTCTCACTTTGGCACCTCTGATTAACAGAGGCACCTAGTGCGGTGATGCTCAGTCACGGTTGACAGCCACTCACACGAGGTGATGATGGTCGATCTCTCTCGGCGGTAGCTCATGTGCAATAATACTGGTCGATCTCAGGCAGTCACAGTTTACAGGGGGTGATGGTAGTCATTCCCTGGTAACAGCAGCCTGCGTAAGTCGATGGTAGTCAGTTCCTGGTAACAGCAGCTTGCGTAAAATGATGGTAGTCAGTTCCTGGTAACAGCAGCTTGTGTGGTGTGAAGGCGGTCAATCTCTCTCTGGAACTTGCAGGGACCTCCCTTCTCCACTCTCCTCATCTCTCTCTGCCCTCACTCCATGTAATCCTCCCCTTCTCTGTCCCCTTTGCCTCTTTCAGCTGGTTCCACAAAACCTCTCTATTTCCTCCCACCCTCTCTCCCTCTAACTTTTCCCCACTAAAAAATATGTTCAACCCGGTCAAACTCTTCCCTTGCTCTTTCTCCACCCAGATTGTTCCAAAGAAGGAAAAGAAGTAAAACTTCCCTGACCTACCCTCTCTCCCTCCCCTTCGTCCGGCTTGCCCACAACGAAAACAAACCCAGTAAAAGGCTTCAAAACCCCCACTCTCTTACTCTCTCTCTCTCTCTTCCTCCATCCGGCTTACCCGCAATGAAAAAAACAGTAAAAGGCTTCAAAATCCCCACTCTCTTACTCTCTCTCTCTCTCTCTCTCTCTCTCTCTCTCTCTCTCTCTTCGCCTGGCTAATTCTCAACGGAACAAACTCCAGCAAGCCACTTGCTCCACCCGATGTCAGTACAGTCAGTTTAGCCATCTCTGCTAGCTCCATTCGTTTTTGTAACCATTCCTCCGTTGTTGGAATCGATGTAGTCTTCCATTTCTGAGCATAGAGTAATCTTGCTGGTCTCAACATATATAACATCAAAGTTCCATATTTTTTTCCCAGGTCTTTGTCCATTAGCCCCAAGAGAAAAGTCTCTGGTTTTCTTTCTATATTTAGTTTAAGAACTTTCTGTATTAACATATGAATCCTACTCCAATATTTTCTTGCTTTATCACACATCCACCATAAGTGGTAAAAAGTCCCCTCTTTACCTTTGCATTTCCAATATTCATTTGAAATACCTTTATACATTTTTGATAACTTGTCTGGTGTTAAGTACTGATGGTACATTATCTTGTAAAAATTTTCTTTTAGATTATAATTTAATGTAAATTTTAATCCTTTATTCCACATATTTTCCCATTGTCCAAGCATTATATTATACCCAAAATTCCTTGCCCACTGAATCATACAATGTTTTACTTGTTCATTTTCCAGATTTAAATTCAATAACATTTTGTAAACTTTAGCAATAATATGTTCATCACTACTGCACAGTAGGCTTTCCAATTCATTTTTAGCAAAATTAAACCTATGATTCTTTTTATCTAACTTAAATCTTTCTTTCAATTGCATATATGTAAATCAATGGCAGACATGACCTTCTGATTCACTTCCGACGGAACTCACCAGATTTGAAGGTTGCAATCTTTTAGATTGTTACAGACTCCCCCACAGTAAAATGCTTTAGAAAGTTTTCTAAGGCAGAAGAAACCTCCCTGGAGAAAAGGGAAGTTCTGGAAATTAACCCTTTTGTTACCCTGGACAGCTGGGTGCTCTCAGGAAGCTTCTGGAAGAAGAAGAAGTGATCCAGTGAGTCTCTAGCTGGGGGCTGGGCAACCAAGACACAAGTTCACTGTGGAGGAGTCAGCCGTTCTAATATGGACATAAAAATCTGTCTCCGCTTCTTAGACACTAGCCTTTGCATATTTACCTTTCATGTTTAAAAGAGGCTTCCTCTGGTTGCAACCTGCCTTTTTCTTTTTGTGGAATCATCGTCATTTCTGTGGCTTTGGGATTTCAATATGGCGAGGGGAGGTGTTTGAATATCCGAGCCAAACTAAAGAAGCTGGTGAACATGGTGGGTTTTATTTTGAAACTTTGGATTTAAAAAACTCTTGGAGAAGTACTTATCTAACAGACTCTGCTGAACTCTTTCTTATCTCTAAATTAAACCTTCCCTGAATGGCGTTTTGTTTTGGCTGGAAGGAGGGGGAGAAATAGTTTTGATTTCACTTCTCACTGCTGATTGCTGTAGAAGTAGACAAAGAGAAACTGTTCTTATTGTAGTGGTATTGTTTGACCACATGAGGGAGCCAAAGACCATAGAATGATGGCGACCCACAAAAGAACAGAGAAGATACCGGGAGATATGGAATCTTTTAGATCTTTTATGGGTGAATATACAGCCAAAACACATGAAGCTATACAGGCGATGGGAACTAAACTTGAATCAAAAATTTATACATTGGTAAAGGAACTTCGTGATGAGATACAAGGTTTGAGAGGCGATATTGAGCAGGTGAAGGCCAGGGCTGAATTTTTAGAACACAAAGTTGGTAAGCAAGATAATTTTCTGGAAACTGAAGCAAATGAGAGGATTCTCCTGGAAATTCATGCTAAGGAATTTCAGTTAAGATTCAGAGCAATTCCTGAACAACCTGGAGAGGATATCAGAGCAAGGATGATTAAAACATTGGCTGCGTTAATAGATTGTGATAAAAAAGTCTTGACCCCGATTTAGATAAGGTATATCGACTGAATTCGAGATTTGCTGCCATGAGAAAATTGCCAAGGGATGTTTTGGTTCACTTTGTGAGAAAAACAATAAGAGACCGTGTTCTGAATTTTCATTTCAAAGCGAAATCATGAATGGAAAATGTAGACATAATTATTTTGAAGGAAATTCCTGTAAGAATTTTGCGAAAAAGGAAAGCCTATTCATTCCTTACAGATATTTCAAAGATGAGAAAAATTCCCTTTCGTTGGGATAAGCTTGAGGGGGTAACACATACTGGGAACAAAGATTTTGACTGAACTCCATAGATAAAGCCAAGGAGTTTTTGAGCAGACTTAAATTAATTTCAGAACTAGGTGATGAGATGGAGATGGATAAATTTTTGGAGGCAGACCAGCTTCGAAAAATGGACATTGAAGAAGAGATGACTGAGGTGTCTATACAGGAAACTGATGCTTCATTTAAAGATGGAAAGTAAACTCATTACATGGAATATCAACGGGGCTAATGCCCCATCTAAGCGTAAAAAAGTATTTCACCATTTGAGAAAACTTAATGCTGATATAATCTGTCTTCAAGAAACACACACTAAAAACATGACAACAAATATCTAATAAATAAAAGGCTAGGGGAGGAATTTGTAGCTGCTGGGGAAAAAAAAGATAAATGGAGTGGTTTTATATATAAAACCCCAGTTTAAACCTAGGCAACTTTTATCAGATGAATATGGTAGATTTGTAATAGTGGAAATTGATTTTAATGGAATAAAATCAATAATGATTGGACTATATGTGCCAAATGAGGGGGAAAGCAATTTTTTTGAGTACCTTATGGACCAACTCCTGCCTTTTTCATATGAAAATTGGCTTATGCTGGGGGATTAGAATAGAGTGATTTTGCCACTTTGGGATAGAACATCTGCTAAAGGGATCAAACCATCCCAGGGCAAACTACCAAAGTTATTTTTGAAATGATGGAAAATTTAACATTAATAGACTCATGGAGGCATAAAAATGGCTCCACGAGAGAATATACCTTTTTTTCAGAAAGGCACAAATCTTTTTCAAGGATTGATATGATACGGACCTCTAAAAACTTAGCAAATAAAATTTTGAAAGTTGATATCCTACCTAAATCCTTTTCTGCCATTTTGAGAGTTTGGAATAAATATAAAACAAGGTTCTCTATGAAGGTGCCACTTTGGGTTTCCCCGCAAGAAGCCTTTTTTAGAAAAGAGATGGTGATGAGGCCAATTTGGTGGACTTATGGTAAAATAATATCTTTCAATCTGGGTGAGCCTACCCTCAAATCCAAGGAGGAGCTAGAATCAGAAGGAAAGGTTTATTTCAGAAGTGAAGAGGAGAAATATGCCCTGAGGCTGCTATGAAGGTGAGTGGAGGATTAATAGAGGGAGATGTCATCCATTTCTGCCTTCTAGAAATACTTGCCTGCCTGGAATGGGACAACTCTCTGCGGCCAGCTTGCCACAACCAACTCACTGCGGGACAACTCACTACAATTTGCTGTAGTTCTGAACCCTAGGAGAAACTGCACCGCTTGGGAAAACTGTCTAGGCAGAGACCGGGAGAACAAAAGCTGGCTGCACTGAAGTTGCGGGCCGTGGTTGCACCAGCGTCTGTTTAACTAAACCAGGCCTGGGCCTTCCACTCTGTTTTCCAAAGCTGGGCCAGCTTAAGGGAGATGAAAGTTCCTGCCAGCCCACACTACTTCAATGAAGGCTTCCTCGCCTGGCTTTCCAGCACCCCCCCCCCCCCCACACACACACACACATACACAAAAGATAGGCTAAGCGGGAGTCATTGTTCTGGGCTGGATGCTTCAGCAGGAAGATACTTTGTGGCAATGGCCATCGGGAGCAAATTGACTTGTCACCGTCCCTGCTTGCCCCTCTCCCTGCCCAGGATTCATCAGGGTCCAGAGCAGCACGCCAAAGAAAAGGTCCTTCTTCCCAAGCCCAGAAGTGATTGGAAGCTTGGCTACCGGCTAGTGGAGATGATCAAGAAGTCACCTTCAGCAAGGGGAGACAGCTTCTGCTCCAGCGTGGCTCAAGGTGCCAAAGCCCTGGTCCTTCCACCTATTGGAAGCTGGCTTTTCCTCTCTCTGGGACCTCAGGAGGAGAAGGGAAAAATAGGGGACCACGTCATACTGGAATTCAATATAATGCAAACACAAGCAATAGAAAATAATTCAACCAATGTCTTAAACTTCAAAAGAGCTGATTTTAACAAACTCAGAGAGAACCTAGGAAAGATTCCATGGATGAAAATCCTAAAAGGGAAAACAACTCAAGAAGCATGGGAAACTCTGAAAAATGCTATCATAAAAGCCCAGTCCAGCACAATACCACTGAAAAAGAAAAACAAGAAAGGCAAGAAGAAACCAGCATGGCTGCACAAAGATCTCAGACAAACTGAAAGACAAAAAGGACAAGTACAAAAAATGGAAAGAGGGACACATAACTAAGGCTGATTATCAGCAGACAGCCAGAACATGCAAAGACGAAGTCAGGAAAGCAAAGGCTCAGAATGAACAAAGTCTTAGGCCCAGTATTCTTCAATATCTTCATCAATGACTTAGATGAGGGAATAGAAGAGGAACTCATCAAATTGTAAGATGACACTAAACTGGCAGGAATAGCCAACACCCCAGAAGACAAGCTCAGGATCCAAAAAGATCTTGACAAACTTGAACAATGGGCCCTATCCAACACAATGAGTTTTAATGTGGAGAAAAGCAAAGTTTTATATTTAGGCAGGAAAAATCAAAGATATAAGTACAGATTAGGTGAGACCTGGCTCAAAAACAGTAACTGTGAGAGGGACCTTGGAGTCCTAGTGGACGATCACTTGAATATGAGCCAGCAGTGTGCAGCAGCAGCCAAAAAAACTAATACAATCCTGGGTTGTATAAACAGAGGCATAGAATCAAGATCACGCGAAGTATTAGTACCGCTTTATAAAACCCTAGTGAGACCACACCTGGAATACTGCAACCAATTTTGGTCACCATACTACAAAAAAGATGTTGAGACCTTGGAAAAAGTTCAGAGAAGAGCAACTCAGATGATCCAAGGCCTGGAGACTAAAACATATGAAGAATGGCTGCAGGGCTTGGGTTTGGCTAGTCTAACGAAAAGAAGAAATAGGGGTGACATGATAGCAGTATTCCAGTATTTGAGAGGCTGCCACAAAGAAGAGGGGGTCAAATTATTCTCCAAAGCACCAGAGGGCAGGACAAGAAACAATGGTTGGAAACTGATCAAAGAGAGAAGCAACCTGGAATTAAGGAAAAAGTTCCTAACTGTGAGGACAATTAACCAGTGGAACAACTTGCCTTCAGAAATCGTCACTGGAGGTTTTTAAGAAGAGACTAGACAGTCACTTGTCTGAGATGGTATAGGTTCTCCTCCTGCTTGAGTGGGGGGCTGGACTAGAAGACCTCCAAGGTCCCTTCCAGATCTATTCTATTCTGTTCTGTTCTGTTCTATCCAAGCTTGGGGACTTTTATCTGCATTGGAGCTGGCAAGCTAAAGGCATCATCTAAATGGCTGTGGGATCAATCTTGACTCCTTCTCTGAAGCTGCGGGACAAACCTGCAACGAACCTGACTGAAGCCATCTTGTTCGTTTTCGGTTGCCACAGGATTGGGGGGAGGAGGAATGGGACGTTTTATGCTAGCCTAAACAATTCTCTGTCCTGTTGGAACCAAGGTCATTTCTGTTCCCTCAGCTGAGGGGGTTGAGCCTAATGTCAGAAAGCCCGCCAATCTATTCTATTGGGAAACGTAGTTGATTGCATACCTTTGGGGGTGGGAATTTTAACTTTGTAATACTGTTGCTTTGGGAGGGAACTTTAGTCTTGGTTTCACGTTTGACTGTGCCGATACTTTGTAACCAATAAACATGTTCTTAGAGGAAAACCCAAGCCTCGGAGTTCTGCTTTAATTGGTTTCATCTATTGGAACCATGACACTGCGATCATCCAGATTAACCCAGTAGCCAAGCTTCCAATTGCGCCTGTGCTTGGGCAGAAGGACCTCCTCTTCGGCGTGCTGTGCTGGACCCTGACAGCTCCCAGGTGGGGAGAGGGGCAAGCAGGGACGATGACAGGGTTACCTGTTCCTGACGGCCATTGCTGTGAAGGCTCTTCCTGCGGAAGCATCCAGCCTGGAACAATGACTCCCTCTTAGCCTGCCTTTCGGTGGGGGGGGGGGGGCACTGGAAAGCCAGACGAGAAAGTCTTCAGAGAAGGAGTCCAGGCTGGCAGGAACTTTTGCCTCTCTTAAGTTGGGCTGGCTTTGGAAACCAGAGTGGAAGGCCCAGGGATGGTTGGCGCAACCACAGCCTGCAATTTCAGTGCAGCCAGCTCCATATCTCCTGGTCTTTGCTTAGGCAGTTTTCCCAAGTAGCGCAGGTTCTCCTGGGGATCAGAATCATGTGCTAATGATTTTAATAAAACTAAGAAAGGAGGAAGAGGCAGACAGTCACCCTAATATTAAGAGAGGAACGGGTCTAGAGTACAGTTATCTCACGTTGAGTTATCCTGCATTGAATTGTCCCATGGCGAGTTGTCCCACAGTGAGTTGCCCATGCCGAGTTGGCCACGGTGAGTTGTCCTAGACCCTGCCTGTCTATTCTGATTCTGATTCTTTTTTTTTTATATAAATATTTTATTAATTTTCTAATTTTACAATCATAAGTACTTAATAAGCAACGTGTTGTCTGGGTCTATTAGTAATTCAGTGGTACATATTAACTTTCTCAGTCTAGTCCAATACTACACCATCCAGTGCTTCCTTGGTCCTCTCTTCTTCCAGTAGTATGCATTTTTCCATACTGGGCAAATACAATTCTTGTTACTGTTAATACATATACAATTAAATATAGACATCTTCATCACATTTTTCTGGTATTATACATAATATTGATAGTATCAATTTATAATATCTTTTCTAGCCAAAATATATCTCAATTGCATTTGCACTTAAAATCCATTTATTCAATCAATATCCTGTTTGTCCCACTTTTTAAAAAAAATAATTTCCCATCAATGTTCAAAATATCTCTATCGCTTATACTTTTATCATAATAAATTTTATTTGGGTAACCAAAAGCTTCCCTTATTCAAACCCTTTTAGAATTTTCATATTTCCCATCTCATAACAAAGTATAATATTCTAATTACAAATCCTGTCCTTCCAATTATAATACTTTTATTTTTAACAGTTATCTATTTTCTTAGCCATATTCAAACATCTGTTTAGTAGTTAGTATAATATCCCATCTAATAGGTCAGAACCTCAATTTTCTTCAGTCTTACTCTAGCTTTCTTCCTTTGCCAAATAACTTTCCAAGTCAGTACATTTAAATCATCAAGTAGTTCTTCCTCTGTTTTTGTATATATTATTTGGAATGAGGAAAAGAATTTGGTTGAAGTGTTTTTGGAAGAACGCTCAACCCATTTATATTCATTAAACAACCTCCATCCTTCTCCTTCAGTTTTTCTTTTCATTTCTTGTTTGTCAATATTCAGCATTTCTCCTAACAGCTTTATCATCCATTCGATCAGCTCTTCTTCCTTATCCTCAAATGTGTTCTGAGATCTTGACAAGCACAATGTCTTTGCCATTTCCGGTGTTATCACTGCATCTTCTAATTTTTCATTTGTCTGTATCTGTCTGTTAATTCCTTCCTTTAGGTCCTCCATCTTTGGATCCATTTCTTCTAATTTTCCTTCTGTTTTCTGGGTTATTAATTCCTTCTTTGCAGTCATTGTCTGGATTTGTACGTTTAGGTTAGAAAATTGTTCTTTTATCTCATTTGAATTATTTTTAGTCTCATCCTGAAATAAAACAATTGTCTCTTGGATTGATTTCAACATGAACAGAATTTCTTTCTGAGATTCATTAACATTTTCTTGTTGATATATCAAGCTGGGAGCTTTGGAGACAGGTGTTGAAGATGATTTTTTACCATTTAAGGCTGAGTATAGAACACTCATTTTGTTTTTGTATGTAGTCTTTATAGTTCAATAGGGTCCCCAACCCAGATAAGCAGCCCAAGAGTTTTTGTTTTTCCCTTTTCTCAGCTGCAGTCTGCAAAAGTGAAAGTGTCCAGGAACAACAAAGAGTCTTATCTGAGTCTGGGCTTCAAGCCAAGTTTCCCTTAAGCATAATAAATTGTAGTGCTGTAATTCTCCACTAGATGTCGTCGACACCTTCTTCCAGCTTTCCAAATCCAAGCTTATTTTGCAAACTTTCAAATATTTTTTCTAAAAAAAGTCTCAAAGGTACTTTTAGTCCCCAAATTTCAAAGCTATAGATCTGTATTAGTTCCAAATTGATCCTGTAGTTTCCTCTGTTTTCCCCCAAAGCAATTAATTTGCCGCTTTTCTTTTCCTGAGGGAGCAGGGCAATAACTTCCCTTCCCTCTCTCATCGGGGAGGATTCTTTGCTTTGGGCATTCTTTTTTCCAGGAAAGTAGTGTTAGGGCCATAAAAAGAGGATAAAGTCTCATCCAGTTCCATCCATGTTGCTCAGAAATTGCTAGTTAGTGCTTGTCTTCAGTTGTCAGCAGCTTCTGACTGGCCACATGAATGTAGCCAGTCTTTCCCCCACCGATTTGGAGGGCTTCCTCGGATCCAGCGTAAGGGCTGCTGCTCTTCCACGATCGACGAGGGTCCCCTCCTTCTTTGTCACCTCTTTGGGGCGACTTTCAACCCTTTTTAGGGTCCCCAGCGGGGCGAAATCGAATGTGCACCCGTTACACCGCGACGTCAAACCAGAAGTCCTGATTCTGATTCTAAGTAGTGTTGATAAGCCCTTTGATTAATCTGAGGTCAATTTAATTGCCTTTCTTTCTTGGCACACATGGACAGAACACAGGTTCTCTGATTCTCCTTCTAGTGGATGTGGTTAGATAATTTATTGATTGATTAGTCTTATGACCATATCAAAATAAAAAAAAATAGGATATAAGTCCAGGTTAAATAAATAAAAGGAAAATACAGTAATAAAATACATAGATGTTAAATACAAAGAATCAACATTCAGGTGAATACATCACCTTTACAGGATATCCCCATGTGTTTGACATAATGGGTCCTTTGGTCAACTGCCTTAGCAGTTCTGCTCACAGTGTATAGATTAGAACCTAGGAGGAAATCTGCTATTGAAATCCCAGTGGGCTGTTTTTTCAAGTAGGGATGTTAAGTGTCTAAGCCTAAGAGGGGCATATAGTTTGGCAATCAAACAAACATGAGCAATTTCTTCAATAGCTGGGGCACAGCATATACATGTCCTCTCATGAGATGGCAGGTGGTAGAAGGGCCTATATTTGGCCATGGAATCCAACAACTCAAATCTGGCTCTAGTTATAGGCCCTTCTAGTTATTTAGTTGTGAGACTTTGCTAACCTCCATAATGTACTTTCTGTTCTGCTTCACTCAGTGTTCAAGTTTTGCACGTGCTGAATGTTTCCACCTCCAATAAAACTCAGATTAACAAAGGACAATTGATGTTCACATAATAAACATAATACTCTATATGGCTACAAACTGTGAGTTGAAAAGGAGAAGGTGGGAGGAGGAAAATAGCTCAGGCCCTGCTGATTGGACCTTCATTGCATTTAAACTGCCCAGAGCTTGCTGGGAATTGCTACAAACTGTGAGTTGAAAAGGAGAAGGTGGGAGGAGGAAAATCATATAACTAAAAATCAAAAACAGCAGCGGTACATTCAGGGCAAGTGCATCTGAGATTCCTTGTATCTCAGAATGTCTGGCTTAGTTCAGTGCAACACTTGTTTTGCAGCTGTCTTTCGCAGTACACTTTTCAAACTTGGAAACTGCCCTATCTTTAAACAAATCACTAGTCGACAAGGACAGATTATTTATCTAGGGTCCGTAATCTGTGCTCTTCAGGCAGAAATTAGGTGTCCAGCTCAGCCCTTCTACTCTATTGAGCCTCCGCGCTATCAGCCCCCTCTACCACAAAGATCCTGCAAGAGAAGGGCAGTGTGGACAACCGTGGGATCTGGCAGGGTGAGAGCTGTGAACCATAAACACAAAGCTTTCGCTGTGTCCCTGCACAATAGATACAGTGCCCTTCCTGACCTTAATAGGGACATTAAGGAGACAGGTAAAGGTATTTGTGATGATAACTCAAATAAGCAGGCGATTGTGGTCCGAGATGAAGAACTTGCTTTTGACAGGGAGAAGTGCAAATCAGGCATTACACATCAGTTATGCAAGAACGGAAAGGCATCCAAAAAGAGAAGCCACCTTCTGGTTGGTGATTCAATTATAAGGGATGTAAATTTAGGAAAGGACACAGAGGTTTCGAAAGAGGTCAGGTGTCTTCCAGGTGCTACTGCCAGTAGGGACAAGAAACGTATTTCTAAAATAGTCAAGAATGCCAGCAAGGACTGTGATGTGGAGGCTATTGTACAACTTGGCACTAACAATCTTTCCCAAAAAGATGTACTCTCTGTGCAGAATGATTTCCAGAGCTTGGGGCAGGAACTTAGCAGGATAGGCTGTAGGCTTACTTTTTCAGAGGTTCTACCAGTGTATAAGGAGCAAAATGGAAAAGGCCAGCATATAGCAGAATTCAATATGTGGCTAAAGGAGTGGTGTAAAGGGGAAGGCTTTGGATATATTAGTCACAATGTCTGTAGCTGGTCCAATGAAACAATGTACAAAAGAGATGGTTTGCATCCATCAAAGAAATGGACTGAGTTACTTGGCAATAAACTCACAGATTTTCTGAAGGAATATTTAAACTAAACAATGGGGGACAGTGAGTTAATTGATACAGAACATCCCTGTCCCCGGCATTCAAACAATTACAGGGTTAGCACTGCATGTAACATGGATGTGTGTGTGGACAAGAATATCAACCTTGCTTTTCCAATATGAGCTCATAGTCCAGCTGTGTGTTAGGTTCCATATCAGTAATAGAAAGATTTTTTAATCTTTTAGAGAAGGCTCTATTTCGTAGAAATCAAACAAATGTTCAGCTCCAATTTTCAATACCAGCTGTGTCTTATCCTTATGCTTATCATCTTTTAAAGGTCATAGCCATTCCCAGCCATAATAAAGAAAAATATACAGTTGCAGTACCACTTTTCGACACCAGATGTCCTCAGCAGACCATCAAATCTTTTTTCTTTGTTTCCAAATTAATAGATTTTTTATTTTTCGTGTTGAAAAAAATGAAGAAAGAAATGCCTCTCAGAGTAATAGATGCGTAATTATAGCAATGATAATCAAGAATAAAATGTTTTCAGGTCCCCTCAGTATTCCAAAATTTAAATAGTCCATACAAATTAACTGGTTTTTTTTTCTTTTCTTCCAAAGCTGTTTTTCCCGAATGCCCAAACGCTGCTCCCTCACAGCAGGGAAGTAATTTAAACACAAAAGCTTTTGACAGGAGAGTAATTAGGGAAAGAAGGGGTAGGAAAGGTCTCACCCGGGTTCTCCACGGGGGTTCTTTACGCTTAGTTGTTCTTCTGGCTTTCAGCTGGTGCGACGAAGTGATCGTCCATTTTACTGGGCGATCTTTTCCTCCGACGGCCCTAAGGAGAAAAGCTTGAACTGAGGAGAGCTGCCGCTCTTCCCCAGTCAAGCAGGAGCCTCCTCAAGCGGTGGTCGCCTCTACGGGGCGACTTTCGACCCGGTTAAGGGTCTACCGGCGAAGGGAAAGCAGCCGGTGGGAGAGACGGCTCTCTCCGTGCGACTGCGCGTGCCGCGTTCCAAGACCGGAAGCTCATATTGGAAAAGATTCTGGAAGCCACAGAGGATATGAACTCTTACTTTCAAACTTGGACAGATCAAATTATAAACCGAAAGACAGCACAGAAGAAGCAACAATATGAACAACCTAAAGAGGAACCATGTCAACAACTCAAGTGTGAAACTACACTGAGAGAAACTGTGGAAACCAAAGAACAAACTAACTTTATACAACTCCAAACGCAATCTATGGAGAAGCCTGAGGATCAAAGAATAATTTTAACGGAGATGTCTGAAGCATTAACATCAACAGAGACTGATACTCAGATACAAGTTATTGAAAATCGTGAAAAGGTGGATAAACAACTGGCAAATATAACATGGAATAAAACGGCTTTTACCATCCAAAGACTACTAAAAGAAAGGAAAGAGAACTTTGACCAATTTGAAGCGTTAAAGAATATGGACCCTTTAACATTGTGGTTTGATGATACAGGAATTTTATTATGGAAACCATTATGGCATAGAAGGAAACCTAGAATTAGATTTAAAAATGTATTTTAAAGCTTTACTTAATGGGTTTAAAAAGGCTTTGATTCTTTGACTGAGTTAATAACTAATGGAACATGTGAAATTTCTAAGAGGATACCCTTTGTAACAATACTTTGTTTTAGACATGAGAATTACTGGAGAAGTAAACTTTATTTACTGGTTTAAAAAGATTTTTATAGATATAGATGAACTGATAGAATATATACTTAAATTAGATAGAAATTTATTTGTTTATTTGTTGGTTTGATACTTTTACTTTAAGATAATTAGTTTGAAATAGAAGGAGAACAAGAGGGATGGGTGACAAGAGAAGAAATGGTATTAATGAAGAAAATATAAGAATATTACTGCGGAAATAATATACCAGATATAATTACTATCAAAAAAAAAAAAAAGGATACCCAAAGTGTTAATAATATGTCTATTTAAGGCCAATTGGAATATGGTAATTGTAAGTTAGTAAAGCTTAAAACAGGACTTGGATTTTTAGAATTGAAATGTGAGTGATATTTGATAGGATTCTTTGAAGCATATATAAAAATGTATTAATTTGAATATGCAAGACTAAATGAGGGAATTAGGGAATTTTAAATGAATTGATTTGGGCTATATATTTGTGATTGTTTTTCTCTTTTTTTGGATGTTCAATATACCCACCTCCACGGTGGTTCCTAAGCACTTTGATGTAACCCCTTTTCCCTTATAAAAATCTAATAAAATATATATTAAAAAAAAAAAAAAGAAA